>ML846399.1:29560-58905 GCA_009831015.1 Picea engelmannii
TGTGGGATATGTCCACCAGAAAAATTTCCAGGTCCTTCCTTTATTATTATCCAACATATGAAGGGATACAACCTACAATAAACCCATTGTAACTTCCTCTTCTTTCTCTCACAGTCTCCTATCTCAGAATACAATAATCACCATCAATCATAGCTGCAATACATTTCCCTCATAAAAGAGGGTTGCCTTCCAGAGAAAAAAACCCTAACATAATCTCTACCATTAGATCTGCGACCTTATAATGAATGGTCCAGATTTACAATGAAATTACAATATACATTTACAAGGCAATTTTTCCTTCGGGGGCTTTGCCCCCAAACCCCTGCTGGGGGCCCACTTGTCCCCAGACCCGCCAACCGGGGGGATAACGCCCCTAGACCCTGCAGAGGGGGTACCCCCCCCTCTGCACTCCCCCGCGTGGAAGAGTGTACATACTTATGGGGTGTAAATACTTCATGGGGTATAAACACGACTGAAAGTAAAAGACCTCTAAATCAGGAAGATAATCAGGCTCCACAACCAACAATTTGGTCTTACACTATTTCGTGACCTTGATTTATGCATCCTTATTTACCCTCCCTAATGGGTATGGGATTGAATGATCATGAACCTCCAAGGAAATATTGTTGACTAGATCGATTGCTATGATATTGTCCTACAAACCATAATCAAATAGAGTGTCTACCTTGTTTTTTCTAAATTGGATCTTGATATGGAATATTTTTTTTATCTCCTTCTCTTCCTTGTGATGAAGGATACTCATATTCACCTCCTTTTTCACTAAAGTGCATGAAATATTCTCATCCACATATGATCTTCTCTCTACCTAATTTCTTGAATCCATGGATAGAAGGCTCTTCTTGTTAGCATCCTTCTTACGGTTCTTAGGTTTCATCTCCAGATGTAATTTCCAACACTTTTATTCAGTGTGACCATTGATATTGCAATGGTTATACTGGTTACTTAGATTGTTTCATTGATGTGCAATGGATGTCATATTCTTGCATTTCCCTTTCCACTTCCTCTTCCCCTCCTTTTAATCATCTTGGTGCTATTTCTATTTGGAACCACTTGTATGTCCCTTTTTGTGGCCTATATTTTCCAGATATTGTGCTTGCAAACATGCCTCATCTACTATCATAGGCTTGAATACAATCACTTGCTTTCGCGAATGACTATGTATACCCCTTAAATACTTAATGAGTACATATGGGTTCTTGGGAGAGATACCCAACATGATAGCCATCTTCCTAAATTCGGTGGTGTACTCTTGCACACTCTTCCCCTACCTTTTCTTTAAGTGACACAAATGAATCCATTGATCCTCTACATACCCAATAAGGTAGAACTAGGACTTAACAAGGGTTTTTAAATCCGACCACTTAGTTACTAGAGGATCACCCTCCAGCCTAAGTGTTTATGTGTGAATTTCCCACCAATTTAATGCATGTACCTCTAATTTTAGTTTGGCTAACAAAATATTCTACTTTTCTTCTATATGGTGGACACTCAAATAGACCTATAAATATTACAACCAATGATTCAATTTTATTGCATAGATATCAACTTGGTTTTTATGTCCCAAGGGGGGCATATATATGGAAAAATTTATATGATATGACCCCAAGGGGGGGCATATATGGGCCTAAATGTACATGTAATGTGTAAATGCATATGTAATAGGGTCAGCCTAGTGATAAAGGGGCCTCATGTGCAAGTGTGAATAGATATATATATAAGAGATCATGTATTCATTATTGAGGGATGAGAATTGTGAAGTATGAAGGGTATTTGGTTATTTGGAGGGGGTTCCCCTATTCTTTAAGGAGTTATTGTGTAACTTATCTATATTGGAGTTGTGCTCCACATTGAAATTCGGTACACGGTGTGTACTTCTATTATTTTATGAGATTTTAAGCATTTTGGTTCATTACATTTGGTATTAGAGCACCGATCCTAGGGTTTTTCTCCTCAATAGTCATTGTTTCATTTTCACTATAAATTTTTCTTGGATAATTTTCAGAAGGAGAAACCTGGAGAATATTTAGCAGACTTATCAGAGTACTTGTGGTACAAATTTAAGCTTATGGGTCATTTTACTTTCAGATATACACTATGTGGAAGATAGGGTATCTGACTATTCCTATTAACTAGTCTCAAACAAGTGTTTTGGGTAAAACAATCATAACTTCTTCCTAGAGTATCCAAATTGAGTGAGACTAGTTGCATTGGACAATGGAAATTTTGTAGTATTTCTGGTACAATTTTCATAATTTTATATCACTAATTTTGAGAGAGGCATGCTATACAAGTGTGATATCATAGTGATCCGAATTTTAGGGGGTATGTGGTCTAAATTTAGATGAAAAAGTCATAAAACTATAAAGCTAATAGATTTCCTATGTGGATCAAGGAGATGCCCAACTTCTCGTTAATTAATTGGACTAAGAAGTTGCTCATATGGATCAAAGAGAGTCCCACCTCTCCATTATTGTATTGGGTTTTATTTTCCACTACTTATTTAGTTGGGTAGTTAGATCTATTGTTATAATAATAGAGTCTCATTTAATGATTTCTTTACATTATTGTATTGGGTTTTATTTTCTACTACTTAGTTAGTTAGGTAGTTAGATCTATTATACTTATAATAGAGACTCATTTAATGAGCTATTTTTTACTTTGTCCAATGGACCATTTTGTAATGATATATAAAGGCCTAGAAAGCCTTCTCATAATATCAAATTACTCATTTTGGCTTCTCTCATATTTTCTATTGTTCATTGTGATATTAATTAGCTCTCAGTGATTTACTAGTAATTAATTTTAGAGGTGAGGTTCCTCTTTGAGCCTCACCTCTCGAGTACTTAATTTACATGTTTTTTTCTAGGCTTCTTTTCATGCAAGATTGGTATGTCTAAGCTCCTCCTCTCTTGACATTCAAGCCATCCATATCTCATCCCCCGAGATCCAAATCACCAAGAAAGGAAAAAAATCATAAAGTTGTAGGGAAGTCACCATAACTTCCACTTGGCACATCAAATTTTGGTCAGACCCATGACATTGCCGAGAATTTTTTTTAGAGTACTATAGGTCGCAATTTCAGACTCAGAAGGGCCAAAATTGTAGAGATACATCAGAATTAAGGTCGGCCAGGAGGATAGACTCCAAATCTGGGTTTCCAAAGTATGTTGATTTAAAAATGTCATAATTTTTTATTGGAATGTCTGATTGAGCTAATTCAAAATCCGTTGGAAAAAAAATACCTATAATATTATATTGGAAAAGGGATTATAACTATTTGAGACATTTATCATTAATATATTGAGGTTGGAATTCAAGGATTGGGGTTAGACCTCAATTAAGAATCAATGACAATACCTAACTTTAGTGGAGATGAAGATAAAGATGAATTATGTCCCATGGAATGGTTGAGGATGGTAAATGAATATTGTATGAGGATTGGTATAATTCCTTGTGGGGCATATTTTTATTTTTTATGTGGATTTCATAAGTGGTCGAGAAGCCTTGACGAAGATACTAGACTCCACTCCACATGGGAAGAATTTGAAAAAATCTTCTTAGATAAATGGATTAGGGATACAAAAATGGAGGAAATGTATAGAATTCAAGATGAATTAGAAGAAGCAAAGAAAGCGATTAAGAATAAGGGAGAGGAGCTATATAATATAATACACCTTAATGAATCACTCATTAAGGAGGTTAAGAACCTAAAACAAGAAAAGACTAGCAAAGGCAAGTGGGAAAGCGACGAATCAAGGGAAGATTTGAAAAAGAAAGATGAAGAGATATGTAGATTATGAATACATAGTAAAAAACTATTGGATGAGGTTAATAGATTGAAAGAAGAAAATAAGGATTGTCAAAATAAATAAGAAAGAAGGATTTTGGATAAAGAAACTACCAAAAGACTGCAAGAGGAAATTTGCAATAAGGTTGAGGAATCCTTAAATACGGATGAGGTAATGTCAGAAATGACAGCTGGAATTGAAGAAGGACATCAGAATTTGATAGATGGGGTCACCTTGCAACTTCAAAAGGAGAAAGAAGACAAGATTCAAGAAGGTCAACATAATATACTTGAAGAAGTCAAACTCCATCTAAAGGATGTGCATGCCAAATATAATGGTATTATCTCCAAGACTAGAGTAATCACGGACTAAGAAAAGATGATCGCAGATGCCATTATATATGAAAAGAAGATAGATGAAATGCATGTGAAGAGTGAAGAAAAACCATCAAATTTTAAACCGTATCGACACCCTCATTACCAGGAAACATTTCAATGAAGACAAGAAGGATGATATCAACATTATGAAGGAATAAGATGGAATACTTGTCAATATTCATGGAACAAGGAATCACCAAACAACTATTCAACAAGCTATTATCATAGACCAAAAACCACTACAAATTGGAGAAGCTTCAACAAAAATACATGGAATCAAAGGAAAGAAAATTATGCAACAACTAGACACCAAGTATTAAGACCGAAAATAATTGATTTTGGATGGATATATAATTAACAATGGAGTGAAGAAAGCAGGAACATAAGAAAATCATGTTACGTGGTTTCATCACATGTGAAGCCTTTAAATGCAAAGCTTTGAGGACACAGTTTTTTGAAGGAGGGTACTATGTTATGACCCAAAGGGGGCATATATATGGCTAAATGTATATGATATGAACCCAAGGGTGGGAATATATGGGCCTAAATGTACATGTAGTGTGTAAATACATATGTAATATAGTCGGCCTAATGATAAAGGGGCCTCATGTGCAAGTGTGAATAGCTATATATAAGAGATCATGTATTCATTATTAAGGGATGAGAATTGTGAAGTGTGAATGGTATTTCGTTATTTCGAGGGGGTTCCCCTATTCTTTAAGGAGTTATTGTGTAACTTATCTATATTGGAGTTGTGCTCCATGTTGAAATTAGTTACATGGTGTGTACTTATGTTATTTTATGAGATTTTAAGCATTTTGGTTCATTACATTGATATTGCTTGATATCCACTTTCTCTTTCATTTTAAATAAAGATAGTGAAGGGGTAATGGCATTGGAACTTGGTTTCTCTTTCTCGGGCTCTTTCCTTGACTCATTTTCTGGGTCTTGATTATCTCCTACTTTCCCCTCTGATTGAATATCTGAGTTAGATCCTCCAACCTCCCCAAATGGTCCGATGTTTTTTTTTCTATAGATTCCATGAGAACAATCATCTTGAAAGATATATTAGTGACTTGTTCTTCCATCCTCACAATTCTCTCCTTTGTTGGATCTTGAGGGTTGTTGTGGACAAACTATTTTGTTGAGTATGTCTTATATTATTTTCATGACCAACCCCACATGTTGTGTTGCATTGGGTGCACGGGGGGGTGACAAGGGGTGGAGCCCCTGGAAAAAAAAAATTGGTGTTTTTTTGCATCATTTTTTTAGTAGTTTTTAGGCACATGGTTTTATAATTTCGGTTAAAGAATTAGGATTGTTGATTAATCCAGGTCAATAGAGTAGGGGTTTTGGATTCCACTAGATACTATATATATCATATTATAAACAACGAAGAAAATGAATAAAATATTATAGGTGTGACTCTAAAAGGTTGTTGGTTTTCTCAGTTTGGGTTTCTAGGGTAAAATATTTGTGTAATGTGTGTGTCTGCCATTGTATATTTTTTGTTTTTATTGAGAATATATTTGTAGTAACTAATTGTACAATGTTAAAATCTACATTTGGTATTAGAGTATTTATTGGATTTAGGGAGATTCCTTTGTGGTTAAGGGTTTGGATTGGGTATGTGATAAACCTTGTTACAATGGGAGTTTTGTGGTATCGATTCTTTAGGTGACAAGAAATGGTGAGCAATTCAAAAATAGAGATTGAAAAATTTAATGAGAAAAGTTTTGAGTTGTGGAAGCTCAATATGAAATATTTTTTGGTGGAAAAAGATTAATGGGTCATTGTGGATCCAGGGACTACACCTACAAGAATTTCAACAAAAGATTGGGAAAAGTTGGATCAGAAAGAAAAGAGAAGAATCCATTTGTGTCTCTTAGATTCAGTATTACTGAATGTATCATGGGAAGATACAACCAAGTAATTATGGGATAAGTTAGGGTATTTGTATCAGTCTAAGTCCTTTTTAACAAACTATTCATGTGAAATAAGTTGTATAACCTCAGGATGAAAGATGGAGACCCGGTGACAGAGCATCTGAACGCCTTCAATATTGTGGTAATTCAATTATTATCTGTTGATATTAAGAATTATGATGAAGATAAGTGTATCATTTTAGTGTGATATTTACCAGACTTATGGGAGAGTCTAGTTGTGGCCATAGGTAGTAATTCATTGACTTTAAGTTTTGATGATGTTGTAACAACCCCTTTGTTACGTCATATAAGTATTTGAGAAACAATATGATTTATTTTTTAAACATTAATAAACATCATTAGATCAGGAGAAACATTATAGTAACATACATCGGTAATACACATTCTATTCCTTTCAATCCATTTGCAAAACTAGATTTAGATATTGCTTAAAGAATGAAGGAATCTGTCATTTCACATAAAATAAAATACAACTACCTACCCAACCTATCCTGCAAGGTTAGGACTTCAAAGACACATAATCAACGCTCAAGTCTAGAATTCATTCGATTGATCTTGGCCATTTAAGGTCTCAAGACTGGCGATTGTTATGAGGAACGAGGAAGTGTCTAATTCCCATAATTTCAATTCATTCCACACTTTAAATATAAATTACAATGTTCTTAGCTACCTTTCTGCAAAAATAGAAGATATGGTAACATGGTTACTTCATCATAACATCATTGCATACTAATTCAATAATTTATCACCTTACTCATTTAAGGATAGGAAGAAATTCCAGAAACATCAAGAAAATAACCTTAAATAGTAAAACATAATCCTTTTAATTGACAATCTACCATTTATGATAGTTTTAAATCACTTAGATACAGTGAAGAAATAACCTGTAACCATGAGAGAGTCGGTTCTAAGAAAGAGTTTAAGTTCTGTAAGAAGCTTGAAGCTTCTCCTCAGGTACCAAGGTGCCACATTTCCAGAGTCAACTGTAGAAGTGTGTGGACACATGGCACTCATTTCGGGTACCTTGGGTTATGTCATCTGTGCTAAATCATGTGACACTTGTCACTCTCATTTTGTGACACGTCATCGAACTTACAACATGGTTTCCATGTCACTCAAGGAGATTGTCACTGCGAGAGATTTGAACCTAAAGTAAACCCGGTTCTATGAAGTTTTGGATCTCTGCACCCATTTCTAGTCGTAGATCAGAGCAAGGTAAAGGGACCGTTGATATCTGAGTTAAAAAATATTTCGTTATCCGACTGAGTTAAGAGGTAAAGAGTAAACTGTCACATCTCTGAGATCTACGGTGGTTCAGTTACTCGGATGGGACGGTTTCAAGTTGTACAGGAAGAAAACCCCGAAGTTCAGATCTTCCGTAGTGGATCTCCACCGTAGAACTCATAAGAGGAAAATCATAGCCAGATATTAAATTTGATGCCAAAAGTTATGAAGGAACGTGGTAGGGTAGGGAAACCTAAAACTGTCGGTCATCTCAACTATGGTTGAAATCCTTGTGTTAACAATTCAGGAGAAAAGGATTATTGGGTTGAAGAAACATCTGGAACATCGAAGTTCTAGAACCCCGAATTGCGCCGCTTAGGACTAGCACTAGGTTTTGGCTCCTGGTCACATGCATAACTTGGTTTAGGAAAATGTGCTAACACCCAGATTGGAAGTAAGTAAAATAATTTCTCGAAAACCCATGAATGGGCATCCCATGAATCCCAAAGTAAATGGATGTGAGTAACAAAATTTTTACATAACTCCACGCCCCTAATGCCTTCGGGGAAAAAACAATCTAGTTTGAGAAAAAAAAATTGGTGTTTAACAATTTCACAAAAATCCACCATTCGACATAATTGATTTATCGTAAACTTAACAGGAATTTATGGTACAAGTTCAGATCCATTACACCTCTCGATAGTGAACCCATCAATAGAATTGATTTGAAATTTAACAAGGACTTACGGTACAAATCAGAACTAAACCTCAAATGACCAACAAGCAATACATTGATAATGTTCTAACATAATCCCCTTAAAAATCTCATCAAACATATTCATGTAAGGATGAAAATACATACTTAAACATAAGCTATATGAAATATAAACTTTTTTCTTTGTTGGTTTACTTCCTTCATGCTACCATTCTTGGGTTGACCCAGGTTCAGGTCTACTATGGTTTCCAAGAAAATCCCTCTAAAACTATCGGCCCTCCTAGTAAACTAGAAGGAAACACATCGCACAAAATGCACTGTGCAATCTCACCCGAGATAGCTCTTATGGGTGACTACAATGCTCAGGTGCATGCAGCCTAGGAATGAGTGGGGATCTGGGATTACACTATGTGATCTTCATTTTTTTAATGTAAGATTCAACTTATATTCATTAATATTCCATGTTTATTCATTCATGCATTTATCTAATATCTAATCATTGAAACTAAAGGAAATACTCAATAATCAATCACACAACACATGATCTATCGTGGTTCACCCCTCCTAGGCTACGTCCACAAATATTTGGCTACTCTGCCCTTTTATTATTATGTTTCCAAAACTACAATGTTGTGTGCATTATAATTCTCCTCAGGAGGGTCGAGATCTACAATGAGGTGGACTAGAGCACACTAGGATCCTCAGCATGTGATCTAGCCCTCAATATCTACAATTAATTTCTCTCCTCGGGTCAACATCTTACAAAACATATCAGAATTACAGTCATTAAGTCTTTGAACAACATAATCACAATGACCAACAACACAATCCCTGACCTAGACCTCCTAGGTACCTATTTATACATGTTTTTGGCTTACCAACCATTACATATTCTTACCAAAACCCTAATCCTAGCATGGTTAGGTATTCTTGCATGTGTGCCTCGCATGCTTTCCTCCTCTGCATGTGCATTTACCTTGCACGTGTTTCTTTTCCTGCCAGTTGTCTTTTCCTTCTTTGTGTTTCATTCTCCAAAATTAGTCTTTACTCCAAAATGGGCTTGCACCCAACAAGCCCCCAACACTAACATGTGACTCGTCTCGAGCCACCTAGGCATTGCACGCTCCCTTGAAAGCCTCTGCTAAACTGTGAAACTTGTATGCAAGTCCCCTTCCTCATGTTTGGACATGCACGGCCTTTTCTGTAAGCGCTTTTAAGTTCTCCGATGTGACTTCCTCCTAAACTATGGTTGTGCATTATGCATGTGTCTGTGCCATGTTCTTCTTCTCTACCTCCAACTGCACGATCATTTATGTTCCTTTCTCTTAGAGTGGTTCCATATGTGCATGTATATCTTGTTTGTGCACCTACATCATCTTCAGTTCAACCTACAATCTCTTCATCTCCTGCATTCCTTTTAAATGCTCAGTGATGCCCATTGTCTTCTGCCTCTACTTGAGGTCTTGGATTTTTGCACTTATTCTCTCTTCCTTCTGGTCCCATCGTTGGACTTGCTCATCTTCCTCCAACATTGTCCAAAGTTGTGTTGTTCATTCAAACAGTTATGTTGTTGTGTTAACTTGTTTCTCCAACTCTGCTAGTTGGAGTGTAGCTTCTGCTTTCCTCTGCTCCATAACCTCATGTGGAGTCCTCAGAGCCAAATTTTCCATCAGTTCCTCAATTAGTTGCCTATAGTGGTCGATGGTTTGGGAAATATTATTGAGTTTCACCTCTGTACTTGGACTCTCGACCTCCACGCTGTCCCGGAGGTGGTTGTAGACTGTTGCCACCCCCTGTTCAATTTTATATGTGCACTCTTTCTCTCCTCTAGTCTCGAACATTACTTTTTCAACCACAAGATCCAATGCCTCCTTGTCACTTTTAGTTTCCTTCAGTTCTATTGCGTCTGTTCTTGTGCATGACTGCACCTCCTGGGTGATGATGACTTGTTATCTATACAACGCCTTCGTTTGTATCTTAGATAATACCATGTTGACCTACACCAACTCTCTCAGTGGCATATGTGTTGCGGTTTCATCCATCTGCTGCATGTCATTTGTTACCCTGAATGTTGGACTTGTCAGGGTAGTTGTGTGAATGGATTGTTTCGTTTGTGGCGTATTCCTTATTTCCATTGTTGTTTCTCCCTCGGGGAAGGACTTTGATCCCCTTTCAGACCTCTGTGCAGTCCCAATTTTCTCTAGGACCTGCTTTATTCCAGTCAGGTCGTCTTGTATCTACCCCCTTTGGTGCTTGGCTTCTTCAAAGTCTTCTATGACGCGGTCTTGCACCTTCTCAACCATGAGTTCAACATCATCCTCTATGATCATGTACTTGGGAGGCTCTATATGTGCCTTTTCTTTCTTTTGCATTCCTCATGTATGTTTAATTGGATGCTTAGGTGGCCCTGGTTCTTGTGGAGTAGATGTTGAGGGGATTCCTTGCGTTCCCATAGCCCCCGCTCCTTGTTCTTTTTGTTGTGAGGCAGTTTCCTTATTTCATGTTTGTGCATCCTTCTTTGTTGCACCCCATTTATTTTGTTGCGCTAGCTTCTACGTTGGTTTCGGCCTTTTGGGTGCATCTTTGTCCCTTGTAGGTATCTTGGTCTGCCTTGCGTCCACCTCCATTCCCTCAGGTTCTTCTTGATTTAAGACTGGAATCTTCCAGTCATCGGGCCAATCTCTCATATCCATTTCTACGTCTTCCTCTGTGATGCAATATCTCAATTGAAGCCACTCCTTCCCTGGATCCCTATGCACTTGGATCCACATGTTGTCCCTAGATGCCTTGAAGTTGGCGATGTACTTGAACTTCGTAACCACCTATGGGGTAATTTTCCAAGTGTTGGCTATACTCTCATGTATTTTTGTAAACTACCTCGCAAAGGTAACCGTGTTTGTGCTTCTATGCTTGGGGTCGGATTTTCTCCCCAGCGACGTGTATCGTGGTGCATGACACCGACTGATCCAACTACAAGAGTATGAATATGGGGGTTCTCTCCATCCCATCAGTGCGATAATCATGAGTAGCCACAAGTAGTGGAACTCTGTGATGAGGTCCTACGTGTCTTTGCAGTCCTCCATGAATAGGTTAAGCAGGTAAGGGGCCCAAATGAGCAACATTCCATTCGCACACTACATTGTCACTACGATGACCCTGGCAGGGACTTCTTCCTTGCGACATTTTCTCACCATTTTACAGGCCATGAGTTTAGTTTCCATCCATGTCGGGGCATCAACAATCCTTTTGATAATTATGTCGCATGAACCCCTCTCTGTCCTGTATGTCCTCTTCATTTCTTCATCCAACACCTTCTCCTTGGTTTTGTCATCTAGGTATTGTGCGAGGTTCTCACCCATTGATGACAGTCTTATGATTGTTGATATTAGATCTACGTTTATGGAGAAGGAATGTTCCATCTAGAGGTATCCTCCATGGAGGACCGATATCAACTGCTTGATGCAATTTTTCACCTCTTTCCCCCTTCCAAAGTGGGGAATTTCCAACAGGTTGAGGATCCCTGTGTTTTTTAGGCCAGTTGCCCATGGCTTTGGTTGTAGGATGGGCTCTCCAAAGGGACCAATCCCTATACTGTCCAAATAAACCTGTTGCGCAAATTCAGGGAATTGTCTTGCATCGGCCACATTGTGGTCCGAGTACCTCAATTTCTCCACACAACCTATAAGTGTTGTCATGGTTTCCACTCCTTCTGGAATGTGTCGTAGCACAATTGTTGCATCTGGATGCCTCCGTGGAGACCGCACCATAGGCTATTTTCCCTTCCATTTTGTCTGTTGACTTGAGGATCCTGCTTCCATTTGTCTCCTTTCTACATCAAAGTCTGGCTGACCAGTGATATCCTCTACCATACCCTCATGTTTTTGCATGGTCTATGCTCTAGTGTTTTTGGGTATAGTCGCCTCTGTCTACGCAGTACCTTGGCCATTTACTGGATGGACTCCTTCAGTCGTCCCAGTTTATGGTGGATTTCTTGTGTTATGTGTGAGATTTCCCTGCGCTCTTTTGGCCGGGTCGACTTCCATAGATGACGTGGTTGAACCCTACCTTTATTCCACCACTGGAATAGGGTCTATGGATGCTTCAAATGGTGATGAAATTGTGTCGACGTCGACGAATTCTGTGGGTTGTCTGGTTTCCCGTCTGGCCTTTGCTGCCTCCCGTGGTGTCCGACTACTTCATGTTTTCCTCCTTGCTTGGCTCGGTGCACCCATATTTGGTGGTGCCAACGTGGGTACTGGTTGGTTTTTTCCAACTAATTATTCATTGGTTCGCCCTATAGTCTGTTTCAACACACTTCAGCTCTGCGTGCTCTATTTCTCTGCAACTTCACGATTTCACAATTAGTCTTATGTTTCCCGTGTTTCCCCTTTATATAGGCAATTTGTGAAACTTCTAGGAGAAGTGTCCCCATATTTGATTAATTTAATGGCACTTTACATCTACTTTTGCATTGAATTTCATAATTGCTACCAGTTGGCGCCTTTTTTCTGTAGCCGCCATTTTTTAAATTTTCGTCTTTCTTCTGACCATTTGTCCTTTTTCCAATGCACTAAGTTTTCCAAGTGCGTAGTATGTCGTGTAGTCGTGGAAATTTTCTTTTCATCGTGCTAAGTCCATTTTATTTGCACCCGGTCTGATATCTGGCACGGTAGCCCCACCACCCACTTTTTTAATACACTATATACATATCTCTTTAATGCGCGGTAACTTTCTAAGTACTAGGATGTTGATTGTCCCTATACAGTTTTAGTCAACTACCATTGATCATTCGTCTGAGTTCTGTACCTCTTAAATCTTTCAATTGTACAACTCTCCCATCTGTGACAGTCTTCACTTGGTATGGTCCCAACCAATTCATTCTAAATTTTTTTGGATGTTGAAGAAATTTACTTTCATACACCAAGACTAGGTCTCTCTCCTTAAAACTCTCCCTTTAAATATGTTTTTCATGCCAAGATTTGTCCCTTACTTTCTATATTTCTTAGTGAAATCTTGCTAGAATCCTATCTTCTTCCATCTCCATCAGCCCACTTAGCCTTTCTTGTAGTGTGCCTCATTCTTTCATGTTGGTGATTGTTGCTACGGGCAGACTAGGTATCAAAACTTCTAATCGCACCACTGCTTCTTATCCATACACCAACTTGAATGGTGTTTTCCCTATCAATGTTTTGCATGTAGTCTTGTATTCCCATAGTATTGTTGGTATCTTCAAGTCCCAGTCATCCCTGTTAACATTGAATATCTTTGTCAATGCATTCTCTATGATCTTATTAAAGGCTTCCACTATTCCATTTGCTTGAGGGTGATATGGTGTACTCTTTTGATGATATACTTAAAACTCCTCAGTCATAGCCTTAATAGTACTATTGATGAAGTGAGTTCCTTGGTCACTCATCAAAATCCTTGGGCATCCAAATATAATCATCACTTGCTTGAACAAGAAGTGTTTTATTGTCTCTGCACTACAATCTTTTACTGGTGTTTCTTCTGCCCATCTCGTTAAGTACTATGTCGTGGTAATGATATACCTTGCTCATAACCTCCTTGCAGGTGGATTAATTGGTCCTACAAAATTTATTGCCCATTTTTTGAATACTTGCAAGGTTACTTGTGGTCTCAGGGGCATCTTATCTTGTCTATTAGGTTTTCCAACCCTCTAGCATACATCACATATCTGGAATTAGTCCTTTGCATCTCTGTGAATGGTCATCCACCATAGTCTCGCGTGCAATACCTTCTGCATGGTATATTTTCCTATGTAATTTCCTCCAGTTATTCCCTCATGAGCCTCTGCTAATATCCTAGGACTTTCATGTTTTAGTACAAATCTTCTCAAGATGTTGTATGCGCCCATCTTGTATAAGTGTACTACAATTAATTGATAGTTTTCAACTATGAATACCATATTTTTATTCTGCACAGTGTTGAATTCCTATGGCGCAGACTCTGTAGATCTGTGAAAATTTTAAAATGTTTCCCAAGTAGATAGTGTTTGAACTTCTTATGTGCATATACCATTTCTAGGCCTTCTCTTTCTGTAGTATTGTATTTCTGCTCTGACTCTGATACTTTTCTTCCTGCAAATGCTATAGTATGGTCTAAGTCTCTAGATCTTGGTTGTGCCAGAATAGCTCCAAGTGTTATGGTTAATGCATCTACATACACATGAAATTTATTTTCCCAATATAGGAATACTAGTATTGGTGATGTTACCATCTTCTCTTTTAAAGTGTCCAACCCTTGCTGACAATCCTCATTCCACTGAAATTTACTATCTTTTTTCAATAGTTTCTCCATCGACGCAGTGATTTGTGCATACCCTTTTATGAATTTCCTATAGTACCATGTGTGTCCCAATGTTTCTCTCAATTGACGTACTGATTTAGGTGGTGCTAAATTGACAATCACTGCAATCTTGGCAGGATCTACTAGAAATTATTGTTTGCACACTATATGGCCCAATAATATTCCAAATGGTGTCCCAAAAATGCACTTCTTGATATTTAATGATATCTTACACTGCCTGCATATTTCCAACATCAGCCTTAACACCTCTACATGATATTTCAATAGAATGTAGATTGTCCAATAATCCAGATATACTTCTAAAAACTGATGGATGAATTCTTTGAATGCATCTATAACTACTCTTGAGAATATTGTTGGTGCATTCTTCAGTCCAAAGGGCATGACTGTGTACTAGTAGGATCCCCATTCTGTGGCAAAAGTGGTCTTGTACCTATCTTCTGGGGCTATCTTAATCTGATGGTAGCCTAAGAATTCATCTATGAATGAGTATGCTTCCCATCCTCCTACATTATCTAATACCTCATCTGTGAAAGGGGTGGTAAAATGGTCATGTAGGCAGGCATCATTCAATTTCCTAAGATGTACACATATCCTTATGCCTCCTTGATTCTTCTCCTGAACTGCCATAGGGCTTACCCATTCATATTCCTCTATTGGTTCTATGATACCAGCTTCTAGCATTCTCTCAATTTCAGCTTTGACTTTCTATTTATAAATCGGATTTAGTCTATAAGGTCTTTGTCTGACAGATCTAACCTCAGGTTTGAGAGGTATATTCATCTCTCCTAGCTCTCCTACTATGCCTTTCATCTCTATAAATGTTGTTTGGAACAGGTCAATGTACTCATGCAATAAATCTATTATTATTTCTACTGTTTGTTCATCCCAGTAGTCTCCAATGCTGGCCATTTTGGGATTATCAATTATCCCAATATTTACTTTCTTCACCTTGATTGGTGCAACAAATACTTCTTATTCAAGAGGTGGACCTTCCACCTCTCTTTCTCCTTCAATTTATGTAATTTGAATGTTATGTGGGTCATATTCATCTGGTGCTTCTCCCTGTACATGATAGCATGACAATAGTTCTTTCACTATCTATCTATTCTGTTGTTGATACTCCGTTATAAGTTCAACCTCTGGTTCCTTAATAAATTTCACCCCTATGATTTGTTTCAGTGTTGAATCAATGCTGGGGTTCTCATGTTCAAATGAAAAAGTGACTATAAAATTATGTTGTAATGTTTTCCATTCTGCAGTGCCTCTATGCAGTTCTTGGTCTACATACCAGTTTGTTGGAATTCCTTCCAATGTGTGAATAAAGTGATGAGGCCATTCTTCTGGTGGTGTCATTCTCCATAGTGTTATGTTGGTGTCCCATGTCCATCATATCTTTGCATTTCATTGTTTCCTTGTTCTACGCTGAATCTAATGCGCAATAATATCTTACATTGGTACCAGTCTTTGACTGTCTCTTTGTGCGCACCCCACCATGTTGTAGGTATTTCCTTGAGTGCTATGTCCAGGGCTAGGAGCCTCTAATTTTCTAACACTTCATCTTCATATCTTGTTAGGAATTCTTCCAAGTCATTCACCCCATGAAAATTGGGAGGTTCTCTTATATTTGCACCTACCCATCTTATTGCACGGTCTATTCTTGTGCACCTTTTTGTGGATAATTCATGTAATCTTTGTTGCCAATTCTCCAACCCTGTTTCTGAGTCTGATGCACATGATGTGATACTTCTCCAACTGAGTACCCCATCTGTAGTTGGATTGACATAATCTTCTTCTTGTGCGGTATTTATGTATAATTGGTTGATTTCCTCCAGGTTTAAGCAAGTAGGTTCTACAAACCTTTATCCTTCTGGTGGATCTAGTGGCACAACGACTTTGTATTCTCTTGACTCAAATATCATCTTCCTTGTCTATTGTCACACCCTTTAGCCTTCCAATTGGCAGAATCATGTGTTGATTTGGAAGTTTCAATTGAATAGGTGAATATCCAATGTGGGCTCTCCCATACATTTCCATGTATTCTTGGGTAACACATTTACTTTGGATCCTAAATCCAGTACAATATCCCCCATGTTGAAATATTCAATGTTGGCATTCATTCTAAACTCTGTACATGTCCTCCTCCTTGTATGCAAGTAATTAATTGTTTTATGCTCTAGCTTTCCCTCTACGTCTATGTTACATATTTCTAACATATTTTTTAGTACTTTAACAAATGATGGATCATTTAATTTTTTAACACAGGATTGCAGAAAATCCTTTCTAGTACTTACTTGTCCTAGGGGTTGTGCTTCATTAGTATGTTTCATAGTTGATGTAGATGCAATGTATAACTTCGTGAATTCTTGTCTGGCTTGCCTAAATATCTCCTTTTTGTTTTGCGCATCAAACAACTTCTATGGTTCATCATTCTTCTTCACCCATTGGTATTGTGCCCGATCATGTCTTACTACGCCATCTCATGTTTTAGATTCTCCACACGTAACTATGTTGATATTTATTCTATCATCCCTTGCTTCAGCACAAATCCATTGAACATTCTGATTGTTCTGATTTCTCATTTCCTGGATCTTCCCCAATAGTGTCAGATAGTCTTCTGTGTCATGATTTGATGCGTGACAATACATGCATGTAGTAGGTGGAAAGAGACATTCTCTTGCATAGTGTCCTGGTTTCTGATAGTTATAACATACCATCTGTCCTCTGCCTCTTCCAAAGCCTCCTCTACCTCGTCCTCCACCTCTATATCCAACTCAATCTCCTCACAG
This sequence comes from Picea engelmannii, assembly GCA_009831015.1. Lineage (NCBI taxonomy): Eukaryota > Viridiplantae > Streptophyta > Pinopsida > Pinales > Pinaceae > Picea > Picea engelmannii. The sequence continues at coordinate 46,748 of ML846399.1, forward strand.
GGCGTTGTACCGAGGCACCTGATTGTACTGCGTGGGATTATACTGTGATTGCGTGGTACTGTATTGTGATTGTGTGGTGTTATATTGTTGTGGCACAGTGTTATATGGGGTTGGTACTTGGTTAAAATGTGGTGCATCTTTCCTTTTCATCATTTATGCATGCACCCTATATGTGTCTGATGTTCTAACTTTCATCAAATCCATTGTCCTGCAATCTTTGTCATCATGGCCCACTAACTTGCAAAAGTTGTAATATGAACTCTTAGGCATTATCTGGTATTTTTGCATCATTGGAAAATGATATGGATCATCCCCCTGTGTCTTACAGATCTCACACTATAGTCCTCCTGATGGAAAAGGGTTTGGTATTCATGTTTCCATGTACTGCGTGAAAGTTGGGCATTCATTCTTGTGGTGTCCTTCTCTCCTACATGTGGTACACCAAACAACTTCTCTTTTGTCCTTACTCATGTTTTGGTTCAGTTGAAATGTTAAATTCTTTAGATCCTCCTTCATCTCCTCTATTGTTGGATCTATCTTCTGATATTGGTTCTCTTCTAGTTGCAAGGCTTCCTGTAGAGCCTCTACCTGAGTCCGAAACTTTTGTTGTCTCAAAGGGTATTTGAAGTGTGGTAGCAGTGAATTCACAAACAAATTCCTATGTTGCATATCTGTCGTGACATACTCTAGATTTCCCTTCAATCATTTGAATCTCTATTCAATCTCCTAGACAGATTCCCCTGGTTTATGTTTGATCTCTATCATCTCATTCATGTACTGATCCTCTAAGCTAGGCTTCTAGAATTCATTTATCAACAACTTCTTGATATCCACAATCATTCTAGTTGTTCCTAGTGGACTATTTGCAGCTAAGCTCATGTACCAATTTAGTGCGTGGTCTCTTAGTGTGATGGCTAATTATGGAATTTTTGTATCCTCATCTATGATTTGCTTTGCTTCCCAGATATTTTCACAAATGAACAAGTGCTTCTCATGGTCCTTAGATGCCTCTCCCTTAAATTTTGGTAACTTGATGGTGGGATCATGTCCTACCATCCTGAATGTTGAACTACTACCTCTATGCAATGTAGATCCTTGAATAATGCTTCTTGAATTGGCTCCCCAAATTGTTGCTCCCCATGTAGATGTACTTCATGTTGCATTTCTTCCACTGAAATTTCGTTGTCTAAACAGTGGTGTTCTCTCTAGTGTATTAGTCACACATGGGTTTATGGGTTCCACACTGACACTAATATGGATAGGAGTTCTGCCTTTGGTTCCTATCCTTTGACCTCTTTTCTTCCTTTCATAATTCACGTGCATGATTTCCTCAATCTGCTCCACATACCAGAGATCCTCTACCTCTTCTTCATCACTTGTCAAGCCTTCCCTCGTGGATATGGCTCTCTTCTTATTCTTCATATTTTATTGGTAGGGTGCTCCACTGCGTGTTCTTCCAGTTGTTTCCATGATCTGACTGATCTGGTCTTCTTCCATCATGATTGGATCCAAGGCATTCTCCTTATTTCCTTTATCCATATCTTCCTTTATTTCTATGTATCTTGTCAGGGATTCCCGCCTTCCCCCATGCACACAGGGAAGTTTAGTTGTTTGATGCCATTGTCATTACAATTTTTTTATACAGTAACGTCCTGATGGAAGTTTACAATGATCTAATATACCTACCTCCAGGTCCCTTCAAGAACTCTTACTCTGTTGTGATATAAGTCTTCACGGTATCTACTACAAATTATGTGATGAATCCTGCAACAATTTTGTCTAATTAGAAATCTACTGCTCGTGTAAATTTATTGTCAACCTATTATAATTGTGTGATCTCCAGAGAATTCCACTCTAGTTGTCTGATTCGATTTGTAAGGTGGTTGTCTTTCAAGCTCAATATTCACTCCTGCAACACATGCAGGAAATCACAAAAAAATACTTCATGCAAGTCGTTAAATACGTACTTGTCCAAATATTTGTGCAGTGTTAACTTTGGGTTTCTTTTATCTTTCTGTGAAAATTCCATCTCCTTTGTTTTCAACCAGCTCTCGATCTATGCCTTTGTTGGGTTACATGGTCTAAACATCCCATTTTATATTCTCATTATTTTAATGTTTCCTCACCCCATCTGACATTCTTTTCATGATTCTTCAACATATCTCATTCACTCAATCCCATTCTGTTCCAACCGGCAACATAACCATTTGTTGGTTTAATTCCTTCGTGCAACCATTCTTGGCTGACACAGGTTCAGGTCTACTATGGTTTCCAACAAAACCCCTCTAAAAATATTGTCCCTCCTGGTAAACTAGAAGGCAACACAACACACAGAATGCACTGCATAGTCTCACCCAAGATAGCTCTTATGGGTGGCTACAATGCTCAGGTGCTTGCAGCCTGGGAATGAGTGGGGATCTAGGATTACACTTTGTGATCTTCATTTGTTTATTCTAACATTCATCTTATATTAATTAATCTGCCATTCTTATTCATGTATGTAAAATAACAGATCTAACTAAGTCATTCATGCATTTATATAATGTCTAATCATTGATAGTAAAGGAAATACTGAATACTCAATCACACAACACATGATCTACCGTGGTTCACCCCTCCTGGGATACATCCACAAAGATTTGTCTACTCTTCTCTTTTATTGTTATGTTTCCAAAACTACAGTGTCGCACGCATTACAACTCTCCTCAGACAGGTCGAGATCTACAATGAGGCGGACTCGATCACACAAGGCTCCTCACCCTATGATCTAACCCTCAAGATCTACCCTTAATTCCCCTCCTCGGCTCAACAAATTACAAAACAGGTCAGAATTACAGTCATTAAGTATTCAAACAACATAGTCACAATGACCAACAACACAAACCCCAACCTAGACCTCCTAGGTACCTATTTATACATGTTTTCGTCTTACCAACCATTACATCTTCTTACCAAAATCCTAACCCTAGCATTGTTAGGTCTTCTTGCATGCTTGCCTCGCATTCTTTCTCCTATGCATGTGTGTTTACCTTGCACGTGTTGCTTTTCCTACCAGTTGTCTTTTCCTTGTTTGTGCTTTATTCTCCAAAATTAGTCTTTACTCCAAAATGGGCATGTGCCCAACACACTTAAACATGGAGGATCAAACCGATATACAGATTTTTGAAAACGTCTGAAATTTACAGTGAATATTTAAAATATAAAATTGTGGATATTATTCGTTTGTCAACAACGTAAAACTTGACATTTAGACCTTAAAATGATTCTATAGTGACTCTATCCATCTATTTTACTGATACTCTCGTAATATAAATAAATTCAACTTATAAATACCATAAATCGATGAAACATGTGTGTTGAAGATGTCCTTCCAGACCTTGCACTCCTTCCTTTTCCTTGATTGATAATCACAAAGACTTCACCGGTACCTCCTAGCCAACTCTAAGGGTACTCTTCTTCCCCTTAGCCCACCGAGCCACAAATGGGCCAAGCACACAAAACTAGAAGACAATAGCTTCCAGCATTGCCTCGTAAGGAAGAGCTTCCACTCTTTTAACCCATCATCATATATAACCCATAATCCAAATGAAATCAGAGTGGTCCATACCTGGATTACTTGCAAGCAAGTGTCCTCAAATAATAAGTCAATAATGGTATGCTCATTAGAGAGGGATGTTACATACACCCCCCCTTGTTTTAAACTTTGTTCCGAAGTTTGTATAGTATATGTAAAACAAAGTAAATAAATGTATCTGATATAGATCTATATGTCTAATCTATCAAACAAGTAAGGAAACTCTTAATGCATCTCATATGCATCCTCCCATGTAGTCGAGTATGGACTTTAATTGTCCCACTGGACCTTGACCTAATCGATCGTTCGACGTCATAGATGTCGAATGTGATGGTTCAGAATGTGGATTGGCTCTTCCATGAGAGAACCCTCATCTGACACCTGCAAGGAACTCATTTTAATAATATGTGAAGGGTCACTAATATAATGTCTCAAAACAGATACATGAAAAACATCATGCATACACCTCAAAGAATCAGGCAAGTCTAGTCCATAAGCCATGGGTCCCTTCTTTTCCGCTACTTCAAAGGGTCCCATGAACCTAGGAGAGAGTTTAACACCCTTTCCAAAATTAATCAAACTCTTCTGTGGTTTTACCTGCAAGAAGACTCGGTCTCCAACTTCATAACTGCAGTCAACGCGATGTGCATTAACATAACTCTTATGTAGATATTTCACTTATTTAATCCTTTGTCTCATCGATTGCATCTCTTCTTCCATTTCTTGAATCACTTCTAGTCCTACCAGAACCCTGTCCTCAAGTTGATCCCAACTTAGCGACGTCCTACACAGTCTCTCATAAAGAAACTGAAGCGGTGTCATTTTAATCGTACTCTGATAGTTGTTATTGTATGCAAATTCTACTAGTGGTAAGAATTCCTCCCAATGTTTCTACTGGTTCATTACATACATATGCAACATATCCTCCAAAATACGGTTTTTCCTTATTGTTTTCCTGTCTATATTTGGGTGGTAAGTTGTGCTAAATTTTAGTTGTGTTCCCAAAGTCATTTGGAAACTATTCCAAAATCATCCTGTAAACATTGATCCTCGGTTGGATATGATTCTTTTTGGCACCCCATGTAATATATCAATCTCGCTAACCAATACTCTTGCTATGTCAAGTTCATGATACATCGTATGCACTGAATAAAGTGCACACTCTTCATTAGAGTGTCAACTACCACAAAAATTGAATCGCGTCTTCTTGTCATTAGTGGAAATCCAACAATAAATTCCATCAAAATTGATTCCCATTTCAATCCAGGAATAACATGTGGTTGTAACAATCTCTCTGGATGTATATGTCCAGTCTTCACTTGCTGTCATTCTAGACATCTCTCCACATAACTAACTGTATCTTCTTTCATTCCCTTCTAGAAGAACAAAGGCTTAATATATGCCTTCATCTTCGTGACTCCCGAATAAGCCATGTATATTTCTCGATGCAATTCACTTAAGATCAAACTTCTTAGTTCATCATTAGGTGATATGTAAATTCTTCTGTTAAATCTCAATAATCCATCGTCGTCTAGTGAATATCCTTCATACCTCGATACCATCATGGTATCTTGAACAATATTATTCTTAACTTCTTTGTATCATTCATCATTGATTTGTAGGGTCATAATTGTTTCTCAAAGATTCGTCTGAAGAGGTAATACTGAAAATATGTGTGGTCTCCTACTTAATGCATTTTCCACTCGGTTCACAGTTCCTTTAATGTAAGAAATTTCAAAATTGTATTCGCTAAGAAATTCTGACCAATGCCTTTGTCGTGTGTTCAGATCACTTTGTGTAAAAATATGTTGCAATCCACAATGATTCGTCTATAATTCATTTTTTTGTCCAATCAAATAATGTCTCCATACTCTCGAGGCATAAACAATAGCTAATAACTCCAAATCATGTGTTGTGTAGTTCTCTTCATGCTTTCTCCATTTCAGTGAAATGTAAGTGATCACTCAATCGTCTTGCATCAAAACTTTGCCTAACCCTTCCTTGGATGTGTCTGTGCACACCAATAACTCCTTGTCCATGTCAGGGACTTTTAGTATCGGTGTTTTCGTTAGTAACTCTTTGAGCCTTTGAAATTATTCTGTGCATTTCTCAGTGCACAAGAAATTCTTGTTCTTCTTCTGCAATTTTGTGATTCGTTTTGCTATCTTCAAAAATCCTTCAAAAAATCATCGGTAATATCTTGATAAACCCATAAAACTACTTACTTCATGTATGTTTGTCAGTTCTAGCCATTCCATAATAGCTTCTACTTTTGCTCGATCCATAGCGATACGTTTTCCATATATGATATGTCCCAAGTAGTGAATCTTAGATTGGTAAGGAGTGCATTTTGATAGCTTCCCATACAGTTTTTTTTCTCTTAGGCACCACAGGAGCAACCTCAATTATTCATCATGCTCTTCCTTCATCAAAGAATAAATCAGTATGTCATCAATAACAAATTGAAAAAAATTGTCCAAGTATTCACAGAACACCCCATTCATCAAAATCATGAATACCCTCGGGGCGTTTGCCAATTTGAACGGTAAAACTGTAAAATCATAGTGTCCAAATCTTGTCTTAAAAGAGGTCTTAGGGATATCTTCTTCCTTAATCCGCAACTGGTGATATCCTAATATCAAGTCAATCTTCGAAAACATCATCGCCCCTTTCATCTGATCAAACAAATCATCTATTCTTGGAAATAGATATTGGTCCTTGATCGTCGCTTTGTTCAATTGATGATAGTCAATAAAAATTCTCCACGATCCATCCTTCTTTCGAAAAAACATCACTGGCACACCCCATGGTGAAACACTTGGGCGTATCAATCCCAAATCCAAAAACTCCTTCAATTACATTTTCAAATTCTGCAATTCAAGCGTTGGCATCCAGTAAGGATCTCTTGCAATAGGTCCAGTACCATGTTTCAAGTCTATTGTAAACTCCAACTCTCTTTCGGGCGGTAAACTGGGTAACTCTTTTGGAAAAATGTCTACAAACTCTTGCACTATAGGAATTTTTTATAGTCCCTTTTCCTCGCCCTATTTATTCAATGCTAAGATTGCATATAGTCTTCATCCCTTGCGCATACTCTTCTGCATTTGTAGGGAATAAATGAGCCTCGAGGACACTCCCTAGTTTCTTCCTATAATCACTCTACTTTGTCCCCAATCATCTGTCAAAATTAGTTGTTTTGTCTTACAGTTAAGTATCACATCATTCGATTCCAACCAATCCATAACAATCACTATGTCATAAGATCCTAGTATCGTGACATAAAGATCTACCTTTCTTACAAAATCTCCCAATTTAAGGCTACAACCTGTAACCTTTCCTCCCACCTTTTGTTTTGCGCCCGTTTCCATTTATACGTACTTGAACTCATCCTTCTCGACTTCCTTTACCTTAATTCTCTTCAGCACTGCACTGAAGATGAAGCTCTTTGTAGCACTTGGATCTATAAATACAATGTAGTTTTGGTCTACAATCATACCTGATGTCTCTAGCACAGTGGACTAATGCTCAGCTTGGCAGTTTTTTATCGCTGCATGTATCCTATGGGCCTTGCCCAAATATCCAACTATAATGGGTCCTAATGATCCGACCTCTTTGGCATTCTTAATCAGATAGTCTCGTTGGTAATGTGGCTCACCACATGTCCAACATCCAGTCTTCGGTCTAGTGCTCCTGGTCCCCAAAGTAGAAGTTGCTAGTCTAACAACCTATAATCTCAGTTTGTTCTGTTGAACGGGCCTAAAATTCTACTACAGTCGATGTTGTTTCTGTTTTGGCCCTCTATAAGGAGTCCTCTGTTGAGGAGTCTATCATCGTGGTGTCGTAAACACCGGTCCTCTAGGTGCAACTCGATGCACTGCAGTATGTTTGGATGGTGCCTGATACTACTGCGCTCCTGATGATGTCTATCTAGTCTTTCTAGAGGGAGTCCTTCTTGGACGCCCACCTTTCAACTCTTCCTCATATATGAGGGCCTTCTGAGCGTATCATGCAAAGTTTGAGGCATTAAGATCCTCACCTTCACTCGAAGGTTGCAGTTAAGGCCAAACAAGAACTTGTCGACCTTCAACTTCTCTGTGTTCAGATGTGGAGCATACCTAAGTAGCTCAATGAATCTTGCCTCATACTTTGGCACCGTACGACTACCTTACTGTAAGGTGTTAATATCATTAAGACGATGTTCAATGAATTTTTTGAAAAAATACCTCTCCCAGAACCGTTCCTCAAAAATTTCCCATGACATGCTTTTAACGACCATGTTTAGTTGAGGTAGGAGCATATTCCACCATAGAAGAGCACTCCCCTTCAGATAAAATACCTCCATGCAGACTTTCATGTTGGAGGTATAATCACGAAGTGTGAATCACATCGCCATGTTCTCCAACCATGCCTTGGCGGCTAAGTCATCTGGGGCACCCAAGAACTCGGGAAATTTCACCTTCTCTAGTTCTCGGTGTATGTTAGTACTACCAGTTGGGGCATGTTGTGAACCCTCAATGGGTACAAATTCTCTTCCCTCATCCCTATATAGGTAGTTTATCAATGCCTCTAACATCCTTTGGAAGGATCTCATCATACTTACTACATCTCCCACAACAATCTGTTATTGTTCAACATTATTCTCCTCTTCCTGGGGGTTAGACCTTTTGGGTGTGGATGCTATTGGAGTTGTCACACCTCTTCCTCCAACACCGCGTCGTCTACCTCCCCTGTGTTCTCTAACCTTTAATACCTGCAACAACAATTTCGTGTTTTTATTATCAATCTAATTCAATCATTTTGTTTAACACAACGAATGGTGTAATGGTCCAATGTCGCAAGGTTGAACCCGCTCTAATACCATATGTAACATCCCCTCTGTTATGTCATATAAGTATTTGAGAAACAATGTGATTTTATTTTTTTGAAACATTAATAAACATCATTAGAACAAGAGAAACATTATAGTAACATACATCAGTAATAAACATTATATTCCTTTCAATCCATTTGCAAAACTGTATTTAGATATTGCTTGAAGCATGAAGGAATTAGTCACTTCACGTAAAATGAAATACAACTACCCACCCAACCTATCGTACAAGGTTAGGACTTCGAAGACACATAATCAATTCTCAATTCTAGGATTTATCTGATTGATCTTGGCCATTTAAGGTCTCAAGTCTAGCGACTATTATGAGGAACAAGGAAGTGTCTAATTCCCATAATATCAATTCATTCCACACTTTAAATATAATTTACAGCGTTCTTAACTACCTTTATACAAAAAAAGAATATATCGTAACATGGTTACTTCATCATAACATCATTGCATACTAATTCAATAATTTATCACCTTACTCATTTAAGGATAGGAAGAAATTCCAGAAACATCAAGACAATAACCTTAAACAGTAAAACAAAATCCTTTTAATCGACAATCTACCATTTATGATAGCTTTAAATCACTTAGATACAATGAAGAAATAACTTGTAACTGGAAGACATTCGGTTCCAAGAAAAAGTTTAAGTTTTGTAAGAAGCATGAAGCTTCTCCTCATGTACCAAGGTGCCACACTTCCAGATTCAACTATAGAAGTGTGTGTAAAGCCTCCTTGAAATCCCAAGTTTAGAAGAAACGGTCCTTGGTATGCGTAGATATCCTCTCAAGTCAGAGAGAGGTCTATAACCTTCAGAACTACAAAGCTCAGAAGAGACAGTGCGAACAAACACATGGGAAGCACAAAATACGCACTCAACAATTTGAATCTAAAGATCAGGAGGGATGCACTAAGAGCGTTGGAGTTCAAATTAAGGAAAATCTCAAGAGGTATAGAGTGTACATGTTTCAACGAGGAACCAAAGGTTGAGATCCCTTTGAAGGGAATCAGTGGACAGAATTTCATCACAAGGAAATAAAAATCCCCACGACCGTCCGATCAGACAAAATATGTGCACTTGTTAAAATCCTTAAGACCTTCGGGCTTCGCCACTTCGGTGGATCCGAGTCACTTGTTTTAAGAGAACCTCGAAGCCCAAAGTCACGAGATGATCTTCACCATAGATAGGTGAAGGAATACTAGCCGTTGGATCCCCAAGGGTTCGACTAATCATCTTAAAAGGTTCATAAAGGTAAAGAGTGAAGGAAACCATGAATCTGGGAAGTCCCGGAGTGGAGAACAGTAATAGATATGTCGATCCAATAAGGGCCATTGGATCTACAAGCCTTCATATTTGGAGGTTCAATAATTCAGAAAATGAGTCATGGTGTTAAAGTTAAGGGGCTCCCAGAGTCCCAGAGTTCGGAGTACATCAGTACCGTTGAATGTTGTGTACACGTGTCTGTAGATCTGAGTATTCGTATTTTGGCCATTCGAGAGGTGTGTTGAAGTTGTGAAGGTGGGAAAGGTCTTGGATGCTCAAAGTCCGAAGTTAATCCTGATTGTTGCCAATGGATAATCAAGTACCGTCAGATCTGAGGGTTTAGCCTTCGTTAGTTCGAAGGAAAACCAAAGTTGCAAAGTTAAAGCTTCTGACTCCCGGAGCCCCGAAGTACTGAAGTGTCGAAGCCCCTTCTCAAAGCTCTTGTTTGTTGATGCATCAAATTCCACCTGTCAATTGATTCCAGGTGCCACGTGGCACTCATTTTGGGTACCTTGTGTTACGTCATCTGTTCTAAATCACGTGACACGTGTCACTCTCATTTTTTGACACATCATTAAACTGCCAGCACTACTGCCATGCCACTTTGAGAGATTGTCACTACGAGAGATTTGAACCTAAATTAAACCCAGTTCTCTAAAGTGTCAGATATCTGAACCCACTTCTAGTCGTAGATTGGAGCAAGGTAAAGTGACCATTGATCATCGAGTTAAATAGGATTTGGTTATCCATATGAGTTAAGAGGTAAGGAGTAAACCTTCAAATCTATGAGATCTATGGTTGTTTGGTTACTCAGATGGGATGGTTTCAAGTTGTACAGGTGGAAAACCCCGAAGTCTAGATGTTTCATAGTGGATCTCCACTATAGAACTCGTAAGAAGAAAATCACCGCAAGCCGTTAAATTTAATGCCAAAAGTTACGAAGGAAGGTGGTGGGGTAAGGTAACCTAAAATTGTTGGTTAGCTCAGCTATGAATGAATTTAGTCGGTTAGAAATTCAGGAGAAATAGAGTGTTGGGTTGAAGAAAACTCTGGAAAGACAAAGTTCTAGAGCCCCAAATAGTACCCCTTAGGACTAGCACTAGGTTATGTCTCTTGGTCATATGCATAACTTGGTTTAGGAAAAAGGGCTAACATCCGTATTGGAAGTAAGTAAAACATTTTCCTGAAAACCCAAGAATGGGAATCCCATGAATCCTGAAGTAAATGGATTTAAGCAACATTTTTTTTACAGAACTCCACACCCCTTGATCCGAAAAGATCTTTTAATGACTATGGTTGAGTTATTATGGATGTGTCGATAAAGAAATTAAGGAAACTTAATGAAAGAGGAAGAAGATATGACATCCACATAAACATATACATGTCTGAAATAAATCATAAACAAAAGCAAACCATAACACCAAGCTTGATAACGGGGTTCAACAAGGTTTCCTACGTCTTTGGGTCTTTGTCTCAGTGGGGAAGGATTTCTTATTAATTTATTCAAATTCTCAAAATGTACATAAAAATTGCATCAAATGGATCTCATACTGATCTCACTGTGTTCTTCTCGACCTTAGAAATCCAACACAACTGACGGCACTGAAAAAGACTGAGTGTAGCTCCCGAAAATGGCCTCCAAAGTTTCTTTAGCTCGTTGGTTTTTCCTGCATAAATTTGACTGTTCTACTTTATCCTTCATCAATTCGACCTCAAGAAGGCTTGGTTTATATATATATGGGGTTTTTTATCATCTCCCAACTTCCTCCCAAGATCTGGCCTCAAAAAGAGCCCAATATCCCCCCAAAATGGGCAAAATTCTCCAATTACAGGCATAAAATCAACAAAATCCACTAAAATAGGGTAAAAACCCACTTTGCAATATATTATTGGGCTTAGCCCCTTTTTTTGGGCATGATCCTCTAAAATTGGTCACATGTCTTGTAATGTGGCCAAGATCCAGCCCAAAGGGCTGCGTGCTGGCCCATAATCCGAATACAGTGGTCATATGGTGCAACGTTATAAGACCGCACCCCTAACGGTGTGTGCTTCGGTGTGGTCACAACCCCGAAATGCAAGCAGAATGGTGTTGCCGTTACACCCCCATTTATTGGCACCCTTTTTTATGAATGGTACATGACGCACACTGGTGGTGAATTTATGGTGCTCGCGCCTTATGCCTTGTGGTCACATATAAAAAATGAACAGTGGGTTGGGGCTTAGCCCCAGCCCCCTTCCACCCATACACTAAAATAATGCACTTTATTTATTATAAAGTGGGTATGGTATATCAAGAAATAACTTGGTGCATTGGTCAATGGACCTTTACCAAAGCACTTGTTCAGGCTCCAAATAATTTTTCCCTTCAACTAGTGATGGGGTGCCACATGGCAGCCCATGTCTGGGCCATGTGGCACCCTTTCATTGGTCCTCAATGATGCCA
>ML846401.1:0-24466 GCA_009831015.1 Picea engelmannii
TTCATGATTGTCTTTTTAATTTCTTCAAGGCTTTATGAAATTTTGGCTTTTGAATCACGATCCTCTTCTTCATATTTTTGTAGCTGCTCCTTTTGTTTCAAATTCTTTTTCTTAAGCTTCTTTATTTCACTTAAGGCACAAATGACTTCTTCTTCAATATCTACTTTTGCATCTATTTCGAAATTTTCCTCTTCTTTTGAGTCCATCGTTTCTATCCCTTTGTCTTCATCAATCTTTGTTTAGATTGTCATAAAGAGAGTTTCTTCTCTATCGCTTTAGAAACTGTTTTCTTCAAATGAGTCGGTAACCCCTTTTGAGTAGAGATTATTCTTCTGCTTATAAGAGTTATTTTGTTCATGCTTATTCATGGTGATTAGGTTTGTTCCCTTTATTTACGTTGTGGTCTTCTTCATCATCACTACTTACATCCTTTCCATATGGACACTTATCATCAAAATGTCCTACTTTTCCACAATTAGAGCACTTAAAGGGCAACTTAGCTTTGTATTTTCCAGATCCCTTTTTGAGTTTTCTCACAAAATGTGCTTCATTTGCATATGATTCATTGTCAAAGCTATCACTTGACTCGTGCACTTTGTTCTTTGTCTTCTTTGAGGCTTTGAAGGTTGCTTCTTTCTTTGATGGATTTTCTTTCTCTGTCCTCATTTCATATGTCATGAGGATCCCATGTGATTCATCCATTGTTAATGAATCAACATCCTTTATTTCTTCAATGGCAGAAACTTTGGCATCAAATCTTAAGGGGAGTGACCTTAACACCTTTGTACAATCATCGGTTCTTCAACCTTTTCACCAAGTCCTCTGATGGTGTTGAAAAATTCATCCACATGGAGGAGATAGGTTACAACATTTTATTCATCTTTCATTTTCAGACTCTCAAAATGTCTTCTATGAGTTTGGAGCTTTGTTATATTAACCTTGTCATCACCTTCATAGATATTTTGAAGTTTGTCCCAAATTTATTTTCTTGATTTACAATGCATCACCTTGACAAACTCGGATTCTAATAGACCACACAAGATGAGATTCGTATCTTTTGCATTATTCTCACTAGGCTTCTTCTCGACCACATCTGATCCTGGAGTTGTTGGGGTTGTATAACCAGTCACAACTGATTTCCAAATATCAAACCCAAGGTCCATTAGATATGCCCGCATCCTTATGCTCCAGAATGGATAGTTTGTTATGTCTAACAATGGAGCTTTGTCTATAGAGAAACCTTCCTGACCAGTTATGTGTGCTCCCAAGATCTACCTTCTAGGGATTAAATTGTTTCCGAAGGAACCTACTCGAATACCAATTGTTGATCACACACTTATATTGAGAGGGAGAGTGAATCAATATATTGACAATTTTTTACTTTTTCAAGCATTCATCAACAATAAGAAAACAATCACATATGAGATCTATTAACTTCAAAACATGGAACAAGAGATTTACATGGAAACCCTTTCAGGAGAAAACCATAAAAAATCTCTTTATAATTCTTTGCAGGCACCAACCTAGTGGAGACACCAATCCCCACTGGTACAAATCATGGTAGGCACCAACCTACTCTTATAGATTTTGGTAGACACCAATCTACTGGAGACACCAATCCCCACCGCTAAGGACCAACTTAGCAAGAGACACCAATATCTTTGTTTGATAGGCACCAACCTACTCTTACAGATCTTTGTGGACATCGATCTACTGGAGACACTAATCCCCGCGCTAACACCAGCTTAGAAAGAGACACCAATATCTTTGTGTGAGTTGCACCAACCTTCACCGAGTCTACTTGCTACATTTTCCTTCACCAGGTCTACTTTTTGCTTCTACCTTCACTGGGTCTACTCATTGTTTCTTCCTTCACTAGGTCTGCTCACTACTTACGCCTTTACTAGGTATGACCAAAATTTGAATTTCCAAATTGTAACTTTCTCAAAGCTTGTTATTTTGGGCCTCTTCCCAAGAATGAACTTGTACAGCATGCCATGTATCCAATTTTGCAAATATGATTATGAAATTTTTACTTGAGGTACTTCGATATGTCTCTTTTGTTCTCTGAAATTTTCACAGTCTGAAGAGTCCCATAAAAGAAGTTGTAGTGAAACTTCCAAGTTGACTCGTTTGAAACTGATTTCAAGACCATTCAAGAACTCTAACTTCCACATGGCATATCTCTGAAAGTATAATGAAACAACATCTGAAATTTGTACCACATGTACACCAATATCTTTCCTCTGTCTCTACAAAGTTTCAAAATATGAAACATCCCATAAAATGATTTATAGCAAATGTGCCAAGATGACCTGTTTGAAACTAATTTTAGGAGAATTCAGGAATCTTAACTTCCATAGGGAATATCTCTGAAATTAATGTGAAACAACATCTAAAATGTGTACCACATGTACACCAAGATATCTCCTCTATCTCTGCAAAGTTTTAAGTTATGAAACATCCCAAAAAATAAGTTATAGTGAAAGTGCCAAGATGACCTATTTGAAACTGATTTTAGGAGCATTCAGGAACCCTAACTTCCACAAGGAATATCTCTGAAAGTATAGCGAACCTGCATCTGAAATTTGTACCACATGTACACCAAGATCTCTCCTTTGTCTCTTCCAAATTTCAAGGTTTGAAACGTCCTAGAAAAAAAGTTATCACGAAAATTCCAAGATGACCTAAATCTAATTTCACAATTTAATCTTTGATAATCCATTTTTCACACACTCAATTTCTCTCAATGCTTTCTCTTTTTATACTTTTTCATAACCCTTCATGAAGAGACATATCCCTTAATTAAATAATTAATTCCCAATACCATAGGAAAATACCCCAAACCATGGGAAAATACCCAAAAACCATGGGCAAATACCCCAAACCCATGGGTTTAAAACCACAATTTCACTTTTTACTTTTTCACATGCACCCCCTTTTTAATATACTTGTAGACTTGTATATATAAATCAATATTGGAAATGCTTTGTGTATTGTAATGTCGTAATATGATATTAATGACATCATTAATCCTTTGACATCAATGACAATAATTCCAACACCCCCTGCTTGTGTTAACCATGATATTATCCCATCCAACGACGTCCCTCCTCCGTCATGCCATCCTTCCTATGTGCTTTGACCATTCCTCTATGTTTTTTGGGCCCTGAAAAACTTCATTGCCAATTATGGAAACTTCATTGCATACGAGAACCTTCTAGAATAGCTCCATCTCCTCTTGCACCTTGGGGATTTATCAGCCCCCTCCCAAGCCTCACTAATGTTTTCACCCTTTTCCAACCTCTAACTCTCTGTGTTCATCCCTGATCTTTGTTCTCCCTCCTTTTCTTCCCAATATCGGCATCTCTCCCTGCCCCACCCTTCTCTCGACTCTCTTCTTTTATCTATCTGCATGGTGCATGGAGGCTCCAATCGATGTCGATGTGGTAGATGCAATATAAAGTTGGTCTCCAAGGTCTCTTATGAAGCTGAGGATGTTGCTATTGATTACCAAGTTCGTACTCCTCCTGAGATACAAGATGAAATAGACCTGGCAAAGGTAGATGTGAGGGTTCTCGGGCGCTTCATTTCAGATGAGGAGGTTAATGAAAACATTGGTCATTGGATCCCAAACCCAGGTTCCTTGCGGGTCCAAGAATGCAAGTATTATCAGACTATAGATCTTTACTGGCATGTGAAGATTCTTATGGGTAAAGTGTTGCTCGAGAGAAAGCAGGCACATCAAGAGATTCTCCTCCAACTTGACAACATCCAGCTTCAGATTAAACTTCTGGATCACAAGGTCAACGTGTTAGATGAGAAATACATCGGTCTAGGCTTCTCCAAGCTAGACTACCTTCAACCCTAGGTTCCAACAGCTAACAAACATCCTCCCTTCGTCTAATTTCACTTATGATACGTCTAAATTTTTTTTTCTTTTAATTTTCAAAGTTCTAGTAATAAACATAATAGGCAACTATCTCTTAGACTTTTATATGCTAGCTTTAATTTTGAATATATTATGGTATGTGGTTTTAAGCTAAATTGGTTTCTTGGGTCTTTAAAACTTGGTAAAATGATTTTTTTGTTGTTGGTCTGGTTTCCCTAGCAGCATACCAACAACATAGACAATGTATAGTTTCTTTTACAATTAAAACAGAGTAGCAGTTATAATTAAAAAAAAAAAAAAAAACTTCATTAAAATATGAAGATATTAAAAAAATAGTGGGCTTAACTTGTTTGTTAATTGCATGTTTGGAAAAAAAAAAAACCTTTGAAATTAAAACTTTATTAAACTACTAAGATATTAACGAAATAATGGGTTTAAATTGTTTGTTAAATTTACATGTCTATTGGATTTTTGAACTTTTAGGAGAGAGAGCCTGAAACCCTAAACCTCCCTACGACTAGACTCCTCTAATGCCTCTCTAATGGCAACGGCAGGAGGAGGGAGCTCGGCTCCCTCCTTCCACAATTTTGTAGTGGGGTCCCATAGAGATCCCACACACCATTCGACTAATGTTCCTCCATCCTCCCAGGGATTTCATAGACCTGACCTTAATAATGACCAGTCGCACAACCTTGTTTCTAAGTAGGAGCAAAGAGTCGATCGTGAGGAAATCAAATCCCAAGCTATGAGTCGCACAGGAAACTGCATTTCACAACCCAGCAAAACTCTTAGGTATGAAATCAGAACCAAGAAAATCAATGAAACAATTCAATATATGAAAGATCATGCACTAATATAAGTTTATGGGGCTATGGCCCTCGGAAAAATCTTTGATGTGGTGGATCAAAACTAGATTGAAACCAAAAGGTGATGTCGAGCATAAGCTAGGCTTTGAGGGAATTTTCACAGTGGTATCCTATTGTTGAAGATCGAGAAAGGGTATTTGAAAATGGCCCTTACTTTTTCAAATTTGCAGGCCTCTATCTTCATTTATGAACAAAGAAATTCATCCTAGCTAAAGAAGATTTTACCGCAACTCCCGTCTGGATCTATTTATACTCTCTAGTGCAGGAATACTAGGACCCAGAAATATTGGAAGGCATCAGAAATACCTTAGGAACCTTTGTCAAAATTGTTGAAGCTACCAAGCAAGGTAGATATACTTCCTACACCCAAATTTGTGTCTATCTAAATGTTTCCAAACTTTTGTCATCCTCCATTTTTCCATGCTTCCAAGACTCTGATTGGATCAATACCATCGACTACGAACATATTCCTTCATGTTGTCATAAGTGCCACACCTGTGGACACCTCTTTTAGGATTTCCCTCTGAATGCCCTTTCTAATCAAGTTAAGGATCCCCCTGCCAAGGATGAGGAGGGTTTCGAGAAAGTCTCCGATAAAAGAAAGATCCTCATAAAAGTCACACCTCCCCCCAAGCCAAAAGGACCCAAAACTAGCAATATCTTTGAAACACTATCCTCCATGCATGAGTTGGATTGACATGCAGGTCGGTCTTGAGGATCAAACCAGTCACATGCAACTGCCAATCCCCCCTCACATTCAAACACCAATCAACTCATAGGCAAGACACATAAACCATCATGGAATGAACACATGTATACAGAGATTGGTGAAGAAATGTTCCATTCAGAGGAAGGAAATGAGGACCTGGATGAGGTAGAGGAAATGGATTTAGGTGAATTGGATCTCCAAGGAATCACAAAAGCATGTGCCAGAAAGGAAGCCAACTCCATTCTGGACAAGCAGATTCAACTTTTTCAATCAGCTCTTCTCAAGTCCAAAACCAGGTCCACTTCTACGAATAAAGGTAAGCACTCTATCTCTTTTTTTTTTTTTCTAGGAATCAAGAATGTTATCTCCATGGAATCTCCCAGGTAGACAAAAGAGGAAAAACAACAATGACGTAGAAGCAACAAACAAATCCTCCAAGAACTGGGTGAATTTCTGGTAAATTTGGGCAAGATTATGCTAATGATAAAAAAGTTCTAAACAACCCCCTCCACCTCCTAATGAAGTGCATCTCATGGAATATAAGGGGCCTCAATAGCCCCAAAAAGCAAAGACTACTAAGGATCTTAATCCTTATAAATCAACCATCTATTCTTATGATTCAAGAAACAAAATGTTCTGCTGAAAACATAAAAAGAATAGCGTCAAAATGTTGAGTTGAGTGTAGCTCCATAGCTATAGATGCAGAAGGTGAATTTATAGGCCTTGCATTGTTTTGGAATCCAAGGGAAATAAGCCTCTCCAAATTATTTTCAACCAAAAGGTCTCTCTCTGTGTACTTATAGCCCATAGGCATGGTAGATTCAGGTTTTATTACCAACATGTATGGTCCTCTGCTAATAGAGGAAAAGTTGAAATTCATTCAATCTCTGCACAACATCTAAACTCTAATATAAAATCACCACTATATCATTGGTGGTGACTATAACATGATAACTTCTATGGGGGGGAAAGGAGGAAACCAATGACTAGATCATGGTTTTGATAGCTTCAAGGAGATGATCTGCTCTCTAAACCTCATCGAGTGAGAAATAGAAAATGACATTTATATGTGAAATAATCACTGGAGCGGAGCACATCAAATAGCATCAAGATTTAACTGATTCCTTCTCTATGACTCCTTTCTATTAAGGGGACCAACAATCAAGGAAACCATTCTCCCCTTCATCGGGTCAGACCACTGGCATATTTGGCTTGATCTTGCCATAAAATCCATCCCTAATAATTGATCATTTTGTTTTGAATCCTTATGGTTAGAGCATCCCTCTTTTCAAAAGAATGTAGAGGTATGGTCGAAAGAAGCAGTTATAACCTTCGGCACCCCAATGTACAGGTTCCAAGGACACCTTAAAAACCTCAAGCTTTGCCTCAAACAATGGAACAAGGAAGAACTTGGGGACATTTTCCAGGCCAAGAAAACCCTGGAACAACAAATAGAACTTATATAGTAACACATCATCTCAATAAGCAGAATTGAAGAACTTATTGAGAAGGAAACATATTTGAACATGCAACAGGCCAATCATCTCAATACAGAACAACATTTGTGGAGACAAAATCCAAAGTACGTTGGCTTCAATCTGGATAGCGAAACTCAAAATTCTTCCACCGCTCCATGGTCTAACACAAGCATCACAATCTGATAACATGCTTAAAATACAGTCAAGGAAACAACACACTAGCCATGCTGAAATTGAGGAAGAATTTGTCAACTTTCACATGCAACTCTATGTGACTAATTTGATATATGAAATTTGCTTCCTAGTTATCTAACTATAATTGAACAACTTTATACTGAAAACATATGTAGCGGAAAAAACAAGATCAGAGATGAATCATCAATACACAAGAGACACAATAATTTTTTTCTGTAACTTTATCCAATCCTTCAAATCTAAGGACAAAACTAGTCCTCTCGATGTCACCAAGACTAAGGATAAAACTAGTCCTCTTAGCCAATACAATGTCACCAAATATGAGGACAACATTGTCCTCCAATAACCATACAAATCAAAATACTAAACCTCAACAATATTCTATAAATCTCCTCTGCCCAAGAATCTATTGTAGATCACTTGTACGACCTGCTGACGTCAGTTGTCATCATGTACGAATCTATACCTGCCCAGAAAAATCAAATATTCAATTCACCTTACTCGCAACCTACGGACATATGATGTTTGCTCCATGCAAATCACGTATAACCTATACATGATTTGTCCTTCTGCAGTCTATGTATATATGCATTTCATCTCCTGCAAACAACGTATTGTACAAAAAAATTGTTCCACATGTGTGACCTTCTTTGCCTCTCTCTTTAGGGCCAAATTTTTCACCTTGCAGACTTTCCCTTTGTTGAGATCACCAATCCTCCTTAACACATGTGCAGACTCACTTATGCCAACTCCATTCTTCCACAATGATCTAATGTCACAATGACATCTCTCCTTTATATAGGAGTCCAATGAGTGAGTTTAGGAGCCCTTCCTAAACTTAACAATTAATTAGAATATTTTAATCCTCTTTGTGGGTGTGGCACCCCCACATAAACCTACAAATCCCATCAAATTTCCCATGAGGCCCTAGCCTCATTTCTAGGCCGATTTCACTTAAATGAAAGTCAAAATTGGTGCCAATGAAAATTCCCACATGCTTGTCACCTTGGCCTCTAGTGAGAATACCTCTCGAAACTACAAAAAATAAACATTCCCTCTTAGGAGGAAGGTATCCCATCCTCCAACATATGGATGCACTATTATCACACATAGTAGATATAGCTCTGGATCTACCACCTCATCTGTACTCCAATAGTTGTCCAAATTGGCCACTGTCACTATGGAAAATGGGTCGTTGAACTCTATCACAGGCATAAGTCTTGTTTTCAAGTCTCTCTGACTGACTGCATCCATGGTCATTGGAGCACATCATGTTGTCCATTCTGTCTGACTAGCCACATCCTTGGTTACTGAGGCAAAGTCTTCCTGACTGGTCACATCCTCGGTCACTGAGGAAAAAATTGTCTTACTGGTCGCATCCTCGATCACTGAAGCAAATCCTGTTGTGAAATATACCTCACATGTTGTTTCCTCTGTGACTAAATCAAATCCTACTCTCCATTCCTCCTCACTGGTTTCCTCCCCTACCATTGTAGCAAAATCTATTGAAACAAATGTATCCTTCATGGAGGTCTCACATGCCCTAGAAGCCTCCTGTCTATGAAGCTCATGTTTGGCCTCCTCAACCCATGACACATGTTTTTCAATCCTTGAAGACGTCTCTCTCCCACTTGAACCTAAGGGGAAACTCTCTCTAGATCACCATCTCTCCCTCTAAGCCAACTGAATCTCCCTGAGATTAGGCTCACTCTGAAACCACATGCTCTTTCTGAAACTTGACTCCCTTTGAGTCTACACAACCTATGAGGTGATCATATCCCTATTTATTTTCCTTTGCACAGTCATGGGAGGTTTCTCCTCCCTCCTAAATCATGAGGGCTAACTCCCTCTGAACTCTGGCTCCTTCTGAGCCGATATTGTTGATGAGGCCACCTACCTCACCACTCGTGGAGCTACATGCTTCCTCTGAAGTTGTTTTATTGGTGGGGCCATTTGCCTCACCACTGGTGGAGCCACCTGCTCCTCCTCATCTATCTCTCTGCTCCTACTGGCCACAAAACTCATAGGCTGGCCCCTCTGCCTGTATTAGTTTCCCTCCCTAACTCCAAGAACCACTCTTGATCTAAAGCTAGATCGTCTGGGAAAAATTAGTACATGTCCATCTTGAAACAATACATGATAGCCCTTCCTCTCAATCTTTGAGACTGAGAGGATGCTCCTCCTAAGTTCTATCACCCACAACACATTTGACACCTTTAGTACCCTTCATGACTCCAATCAAAATGATACAGTACCGGATCCTCGTACCGAATGCTTAGCTCCCATACCAAGCTCCACACATAAATATGAGCCAGTCTCTATGAGAGTATCAAACAAATCTCTAGCACCTATCATATGGAAATATGCTCTGCTATCCCCCAAGCATCTCTCCCTGCTAGACACGGTACTTGAAAGGGTGGAGACCATCAAGATCTCCCTCTGGAACCTGTCTGCAACCTTATCAACCTCTTTTGTTGATGAATGTTGCCTTCTTCCTCTTCCTCTCCGGTGTGGAAACTGTGAAGCATAGTCCCCAAAATCATGACACTCAAAATTGTTGGAAAGTAATGGATGTGCTCGTTTAACCATAGACAATATAGCAATATTGTCACCCAACCATAGGCCGAAGCCACCCCCAAGCACCTTAACCTTGACAGAGAATCATTTCAGAAGCAAACCCTAGTCTAGATATCCAAACAAAGGTGGCACACCTTTCTCCAGGGATAGCATACCAAGAAAGAGTAACAAGAGCTGATCAGAGAGTCCAAACCATAACCAAGAGAGATTCCAAGCCAAAACCGAAATCTACTAGCTGCAGCAGCTGCAACAACAACTCTCCTCCAAACTTGCGCACAAACTGGCCAACTGCAGTACGCACAAGTGTTGCTTCTGCAGTTCTGAAAATACTGGCTAGAATGAAGACTGGCCTCCTGTATTTATACTATTTTTGGCAGACCGGGTCACCTTCTCATTCTGGGTACTAATTCTTTAGTATATAACATTTCCTTTAGCCGACTTCTTCTCTTGGAGGCTAATAACCTAATACAAGTCATTCTCTTGAGCCAACTTGTCTTCTATGGTTATTAACCAATTAAATAGGGTTTCTTCTTGCTTCCCGGAATATTCTATTCTCGTCAGGTTTACATGTGGAGGTAAATACCTCCTGCAGCTACCATAATATCAACACTCCGTCCTAGCTAGGGAGGTATTGAAGGTAATGGTCTTGAGCACAAACATACCATTCAACCAGTAGCATCAACATAGTCGTATAGACTAACTCATGATTAGATCATGAGCACCATCATCTCTATCAATGTCATCAACTCCATCCTCTCTCGAAACCATACTGCATCTGAGTAATCAGACATGATGATGGATAAGTCACTCACTCCATAGAGTGACATAACAGCCATTCTTCTAACCTAGACATATGTCCTAGAAGAATAAATGTCCTGGACTATTTTCCGTCTGGGAATCTCTGTCCATTGATCATCCATCTAGATGATAATCATTTCCAACACTACCGATATTTTTTAAGGCAATCGAAACAATGTCATTCAATAGAACACAATTGTGTCTATCCATAGTAATACACAACTACAATCCAGTAGTACATTGCCACACCAAGTAGCACACAGATACTTTATCAATGACATATAGTCACAATCAGTGGAACACATCCACCACAGTAGTATACATCTACTGTCCAGAGACATACAATCTCCATAACAATCATATCATTTGATATCAACCTGCACAGAAAACATTGTTATGATATAAACAGAATTATCTGGGCCATTCTTCCACTCACATCTATGAGATATGGAAGAGCATCTTCCCTTAGAAGGTAAAACATCAATGATGAGCCATCTTGACTATTCTTCTCAAACAAGGAAGAATAATTGTCTCGATTTATGAGCCTGGACCATTCACCAACCTCCAAAATGAACCATTCTTCGAAACTGCTCACAACTGTGAGCTTCGAAAGAATGACTATCCGGCGAGGCGAACCAGTCTTCTTGACCACTACTGAGAGTGACTGTCAAGAAGAGATATTGTCCTAGACCATCCTCCCACACTGGCCACAAGGGGAATCATTGTCTATGGTACATCAACAAACCATCGAACCATTTTCATTACGAAAATGACCGTTCGATCTGGACCATTTTCCGAACTGGAAAATGCATGTCCGTAAAAAATCTCAAACCACTTTTCGAACTAGAAAGGAACTGCTCATCCTGGACCATTTTTCGAACTTGAAAAATGACTGTCCATAAATCAATAACACATTAGTGCTACCTCCCAACCTGGGAGTCATCTCTTCCTTTTTCAATAAGGAAGTCGTCTCCACGAGCTCCAACTTGAGTGCACAAACTCTTTCATCTTGGATAGAGGCTTTACCAAAAAAGTTTGCTTATCTACTCATCTGTGGAGATATATATTGGAGAACCACTTTCTCTTTTCTGGACTTCATCACGGAGAATGTAATGCTTGATCTCAATGTACTTCGGTCTGTCTGGAACACTGGTACTCTCTGAAGGCTTCATATAGTTCTGATTAATATAGTATATCATTGTTGGATTCATCTTTTGTTTCCTGCTAGCTCATAACATCGGGGAAAGGGTCAAACTAAAACATATCCAAGTTTTACTTCTTCTGTCATCATGAGGGTTTGTCATGGATTAGCAATCCATCATCCCGAGATTCTGAGAAATCATTCAGATACAATATCTCAGTTATAGAAATTTTGTCACCATGTTTATGCTGTGCATTGGAGGTTCTCCACCAAGTTGTCTTCTTCCATTGACATACAAAGGTCTCTTCCTGGTATACCTCAAAGCCTTGAGGTTATTCTACATACGTTCCTTGTTCAATTATTCTGGAGAACGGTCTTTGCATTCATCTGATGTAAACTCCAACCCATGGATATTGCGGACGATATAATGGATCATGTAGAGGCATGTCTGGTTTACTGCAACAAGCAATCATCATAGTCTTCTCCCTCCATCTCGAAGAACCTCTAGTTCTGGATATTGCAATGCTTACATTCATAAGTCTTCCATACACCGTTCTTCATCAGTTCCTCTGCTTGATTGCTTTTAGTGAGTTCAGATCAGGCTGGTAGTCTTGTGATTCTCGATACAATGTCTGGTTGTTTTGGATTTTCTTTCTCTCTTGGAATTTTCATGTTCTTCTTTATGTTTCTCTTTAGCTCTTGGGTCCATGGAGTTTTCCCTGACCTGAAGATTCTGACTACTTCCTTTCATCATAGGATCATGGATGTGGATGGACAACCAGGGATACTTTACGGCTTCTTTTCGAAGAAGACTTCTTCTGAAGTCAAATTGAACATCTATTGCTTTTCATAGCTGCTACCATTGTGTTAGTATCCTATAATGATAGGAGACCTGATCGTCCATATATGATTGGTGGGTGTCATAATGAAGTTCATGGCTCGCTGGTCTTGCTGTCTTTTTGACATAAAATTTTCCAAGTTATGTGCAGTAGGGAACAACATGGATCACTAGAAAAATGATTTTTTTGTTGTTGTTGTTGTTGAGTTAGAGGTTTTTAAGAGGAGCTTTAGACCTACCTTTTCCAAAGAAAGTGATGGGTCTGTATTTTTATTAGAAAAACTCTAAAATTTCACTTGTAGCAGCTAAGGGCGTTTTCTCAAAGTATTCCAAGCTACCGAAAGGTTGTCTCTTTCGATAGCTAAAACGATATGTGTGAGGTGTTTTAAGTTGTCGAAAGCATAGAGGCAGTTAATGGTCAAACTGCCCCATCAGATTCTCAAACCGCCATCGGTACACAGCATCATCATCCCTCATGCTGTCGAAATCTACTGAAAGAAAATCATAATATGATCTGGGCAAGTGATTGTTGTCTGTTATGATTATTTAATAACCCTAATCTAGTAGATCTGATCCCCATAAGCTCGCATCATTTGTCTTTACCTGATCCATCACGTGGTTTTTTCTTTTCGTCTTGATCGAATGGCACAATCATCACTGTGATTGGGATTTTCATTCTTTATCAAGGGTTTTTCATTCAAATCTTTTTCCTCCATATCACGCATTTTCCCTTGCCCGAACTTCATTTCGTTCCCTATCAGCGCCACTACATCTTCCCACGTCCATTTTTGTTGTAGTGCAGGTATTGACAACTGTTATTGCAAATGAAGAGGGGGAAAATTTGCTCAGGAATGAGCTCAGTGGCATAACTTATCTGGAATCTCACCCTGAGATTTGCCAGATGTTCAGAGACGTTGGTTGTTATAGGTTCTGTGAAAAAATCCAAGGATTTCATCAAGGCGTGGCTGAAGCATTCGCATTGACCTTTGACGGACCCAAAGCCAAAGTTGGAACAATTGAAGTGCAGGTTGATGAAGCAGTTGTGGCAGCAGTGACAGAGATGCCAAGGACTGGTGAAAGATGGTTCAAGTCAACCACTATCAAAGATATTGAGTTCAGGTCTTATCTCAAACCCRAACACAAATGTATCACTTTGAAAAAGGATATCCCTAGATCCTACTTGGAAGAGAAGTGGCAACGTTTGCTCAAAGCCATCCAGGTATACATAACGTGTGAAGGCAGATATAGTAGAGTAATGTTCTACCATTTCAAGCTTATGAATCATTTCACAGGTAGGCGTCCTCTGAATCTGCCCTTCTACCTTCATAAAAGTCTAACAAAGATGACACACCAGGTCCAGGCCATACCTAGCAAGGTGCAGAGTAGACTCTCCCATCACAGTCTTATCTAACTCATAGTGTTTCAAGAGTTACAAAAGAGGGATAGGAGTTGGGAGTATCTTCTTTTTTGGGGTGAATTTGAACCAGAACCCCAGCCGAAGGACCAGAAGAAGACTTCACTCGTTAAGTTTTCAACACCACAGAGCAGTAAAAGAAAAAGGAGAGTCATTTCCCCAGTAATTATGGAGGGCCCATCTTCTTCTTCAAAGTCCAAGAAAGCCAAGAAGATGCTCGTTTTGAGCCGACATACAGAAGGGAAAATAAATGCCTTTGGTAAAAACGTTTTGAATCTGCCTTATACAGATTCAGAGGAGGATTTAGAGCCAGGGGAAAGGGAGGTTCCTGAACAGGATGCTTTCAGAGAAGCACCTTTTTCATTAGAGGTCCCAGACTTGGAGATTCCTGAAACATCAACCAGCAGGCACAGCAAGGTCAGCAAACCATCAAAGGCTGAAAAACTACAAGAAGAAATATTAGAGATGAAGATGCTTGAGAGGGTCATCAAATCCAAAAACCAGACTATAAGCAACACCTCAGATGAGGTAAGGGATTGCTTTGAAAGATTAGCTAAAATGCATGTCAAGGAACAGAAGAGGAACAAGAAATTGCTCAAGGAAAATCGTAAATTGATTAAAGTGATTAAAAGTTTGAGGATCAAACTAAGGCTAAAGAATCCTAAGCCAAGAGCACATTCTGATTTAAGAGCTCTAGTTGAAGTCGTTGAGAACCTAAATGAAGACCCTCAGGAGTAGGTAAGTCGAAGGAAGTCTCTTTTTGCAGTTTTGGATAGTGGTGGAAAACTCAGCATTTTCGACAGCGTATTCGTTTTCCTCAAGGCATCGTTAGCTGCCAAAAGCTACGCTTCCGACGGCTATCCCTTTGCGGTTTTACACCTATAAGCTACCGAAAGCGTAAAGGATGACAAAATGTTCATGTTTTGCACAGATCAAAATGTTTGGTGTCGAGATTTTGTGAAAGAGGTGCCAAATGAAAGATAAAGATTAAAGGGACACAGATCATCACCCTTTTCAAGTTTTTGAGGCAGGTATTAAGGAGAATCGATTAAGTGGATCTTGAAATTCGTGGTAAAGATTGTCCATCTGTCACAACAGGATTCCAAAGTGCCTTGTCATCTTCTTGACATTTATTGAAGATATCGTGATGACCAGTAAACGGAATGCTATTTCTCCACCTTTCAAAGTGTTGTCATCCTTTCGAATGGAAAAGGACTCTATTGAAACAACACTCTGGAAATCAGGAGAAGTTTTGCATGTGTCATTTATGTTATAATCGACCCTTATGTTTGGGAGACCATTTGTGACATGTGTCAATTATTGTAATTGTTTTCTATTTTTAGAAAGCATAGGTAGAGTTTGAATTTTTGAGGACTGATAGTATCTTTACCTTTATATACACATGTAAAAGAGGTAAGCAGGGTTCGACCTGTGTGAAATTTTTCCTTTTTTTTGGCTGGAATGTGAGCCTTGCTACTCCAGGAGGTTTTGTCTGTAATTTTTTGAATGACTAAACAGTAATAGAGAAGATGATTTACAGGATTCTTGTGTAGCAGCGTTGGTGGCGTTTCTCTTCTGCGTTAAGTGTTTTCTTCCAGTTACCATGCCATTTGTTTTCAATTTCCTATTATCGAATGATAGTAATAGAGAATAATTTATTGGTGAATACTCTTCATCTGATCCTTTGGTAATCTTTATGTTTTTTTCTAAAGCTCAGTTTATGAATTCTTAACTACTCATTTGCTCAGTTTTCCTCCCCCATTTCTTCCTCAATCGACACCATTCAAGCTTAAGATGATCCAACAATTGTTACTGTCTTGCCCTGTGGAGATATTTACCTCTAGATCTAATTTGCTCATTGTCTTATAAACAGACCCCATAGCCCAATGGTGATCTGAGAAACTCGTAAACCACATCCTCATCTAAATATTTCAAAACCCCAACCCCATACTTTCATAGCTAGCCTAACATATGTCCTATTCCATACCAAGTTAATTCAGAAAGAGAGATCCCTCTCTGAGTCTTGGAGGGCTAGATCCAAGACTCCAAGTGGTTCGAGGTTACCTCTGTGACTGCCTCTGCAGCCTTGGGTAAATTATAGAGTGTTAACATTTTGGCGACTCCACTAGGGACTCTCCCCAGTAGTACACTTCAAGCTCCAGATCTGATCACTGATGGTGGACAATGACCAGTCACAAGAAGGCTGAGATCATTCACCTGGCGACTCCAAATTAGCTCTAGACAGTGCCAACTCAAAGACTCCACTGGAGGAAGAACCTGAAGCATGGCTAAGAAGCCTAGAAAGACCAGGTACTCAAGCTCAAATTGCATTCAAGACATCTTTGGTTTTATCTGCAATTATGTTTTGTCCTATTCTAAGCCTAATCAACAGTATATTGCTGAAGATTACATTGACCACCTGTTGATTGATGAGCCTCAAGAGATCATATCCCCAATTGTAGATTATGTACATACTCATACACCTGTGCACATCCCAGATGCACCTGTAGAAGCCCTAGTGAGACATAAGCCTCCTACTTTATCTCTTATTCTTGCTAAACCTCCGGATGGTTGTAAGCCTCTTGCTTCACCTTCTGTACTTGCCAAAGTCCCAGACTGATACCAGCCTCTAGATTTGCATCCCATTCTTCATGACCTCCCTGTCAATTACATCAATAATCTGCCTAGGTTTGATGTAGAAAATGGGAAGATCACTGCTAAAAAGCATATTCAAAACCTTGAGGATTTCCTTGACCTTTATGAGGTTGAAGATGATGATGTATGTATCAGAATGTTTTCCCTGTCTTTGGGAGGTAAAGTTAAAGATTGGTTTAAGAACCTTCCAGCTGCAAGCATCAGAAATTTTCAGCAGTTCATGCAAGTTTTCTTAGATAGGTGGGTGATCATGAGAAATGTTTTTCTCATCTTGGAAGAGTATGACCATTTGAAAAGACAACCAGGGGAAACAGTACAATAGTTTTCAGCGAGGTTCAATGAGGTGTATCATTCAATACCTGTGGATGTAAGGCCACCTCCTAGTTTAGCCAAATTGCATTTCCCGGATGCCTTCAATCCTTAGATGGAATTCCAATTAAGAGAAAGGAACACTGCAGGCCTTGAAGAAATGTCGAACATTGCAGTTGATGTGGAGACCAACTTGTTGATCAAAAGGTCAAAGTTAAAGGACAAAGAAAGGGAACAACTGAAGTCATCAGAAGCTAAACTGGAAATTTTGGCCAGTGCCATGGAAGAAACGATGCAGAGGATCAACAGGAAAGATGAAGCTCCATCTCAACTTGCAGAGGAACAGCTAGCTGATATGATGTGCATGTTTGACGACATTCCTTACTTGGATTGTCCACCCAAGTGTGATCAGTATGATGATGAGCATGAGGCTGAAATAGAGGTGGACTGTTCAAAGAAATCACCAACATGTCATTGGCAGGAAGAAGATCATTTACAGTTTAGATACGACAATCAGCCCTTGCACAATAGTTATGATAGCGATGAGGAAGAGATAGAAAATTTTAGAGTAAGGGAAAAATCTTTACCCTTATGTTTATCTTCTTTTCAATTTTTGAGAAGAAATTGTAAACAAGGTTGCATTGGTAAAGATGTCAGTGTTCTGATCAACTAGGTGAAGATGCTAGTGTTGGTGTGGAGGTTGTTCTAAATCCAGAGTTGCAGCCCTTTACCTACTTTGATTTTCAAATTTTAGATGAAAGATTAAAGCCTGAGGCGAATTATGAGTTAATCCAAAATAACTCTGTACCATTATGCTTTAATTCATTTCAGTTTTTGAAAAAGAATCTTGAGTATATGCTAAAGGATAAATGCACAAAAAATCAAGAAGTTGCAGTGGAACCAATGCAACAATCAGTTCAATTTCTACAGGATCCAATATCTGATGTGTTGGATGACTGGTATTGTCAAAGTCTTCCTCCATCATCCAGCTATGGGATAAAACGTTGTTATGATATGACATGATCAGGTAGTCAACTTCATTGTCTTTTTCAGCAGAAGTCACATTACAAATCCCATCAGAGCAGTTGCAACCATGTCAGGAAATGCATGAGGATGAAGATAACATAGATACAGTGCCAGAGATGCCATCCAAAAATCAAGGAACATGTCATTTCTACCTTGATCCTGTAGCTACCTATATGGAGAATTTTTTCACTGTAGAGCCTCAATCTTTCTCTGGCAGTACTTTTGTTCTTCAAGATTGTCGAGGTCTCTATGGTAAATATCAATCACATTTTCAGCAGTGGCCTTTTCACTTTGCAGTTTTGAGTTGATGGGCAAAAGGTCAAGCTGCACTTTTCACTGTGCTAACGAGCAATCAAGTGGTCCATTTGTTTTTGCAGCTACTTGACTGGCTTCATTGGCATTTCTGTATTACCTGATTCAACAAAATTATGAAGTAGATTAGGGTAGGTAGATGGGTGCAAATAAGTTCAGTACTCTGCGCATCTTTCTAGTTTACGTTTCAGATTGCTTTTCAATTTTTCAGTTCAAGTGTGATCCAGACTTTAGTTTGAAGAGAGTTTTGGTTTCAGTTCGAGAGTTTCAGCTACCATGGATTTTGTAGCAGATCAGGTTGCATATTGGGGACAGTTCAATAATCAGCTGGTCTGCGAAATTCAGAGTTCTACAGATTCTTGACACCTCCTGAGGAGATGCCATCCCCAGTTGGAGCCTATGTTAGTATCCTATAATGATAGGAGACCTGATCGTCCAGATATGATTGGTGGGTGTCATAATGAAGTTCATGGCTCGCTGGTCTTGCTGTCTTTTTGACATAAATTTTTCCAAGTTATGTGCAATAGGGAACAACATGGATCACTAGACAAATGATTTTTTTTGTTGTTGTTGTTGAGTTAGAGGTTTTTAAGAGGAGATTTAGACCTACCTTTTCCAAAGAAAGTGATGGGTCTGTATTTTTATGAGAAAAACTCTAAAATTTCACTTGCGGCAGCTAAGGGCGTTTTCTCAAAGTATTCCAAGCTGTCGAAAGGTTGTCTCTTTGGATAGCTAAAACGATATGTGTGAGGTGTTTTAAGTTTTCGAAAGCATAGAGGCGGTTAACGGTCAAATTGTCCCATCGGATTCTCAAACCGCCATCGGTACACATCATCATCATCCCTCACGCTGCCGAAATCTACTGAAATCAAATCATAATATGATTTGGGCAAGTGATTGTTGTCTGTTATGATTATTTAATAACCCTAATCTAGTAGATCTGATCCCCATAAGCTCGCATCATTTGTCTTTACCTGATCCATCACGTGGTTTTTTCTTTTCGTCTTGATCGAATGGCACAATCATCACTGTGATTAGGATTTTCATTCTTTATCAAGGGTTTTTCATTCAAATCTTTTTCCTCCATATCACGCATTTTCCCTCGCCCGAACTTCATTTCGTTCCCTATCAGTGCCACTACATCTTCCCACGTCCGTTTTTGTTGTAGTGCAGGTATTGACAATTGTTATTGCAAATGAAGAGGGGAGGAAATTTGCTCAGGAAGGAGCTCAGTGGCATAACTTATCTGGAATCTCACCCTGAGATTTGCTAAATGTTCAGAGACGTTGGTTGTTATAGGTTCTGTGAAAAAATCCAAGGATTTCATCAAGGCGTGGCTGAAGCATTCGCATTGACCTTTGACGGACCCAAAGCCAAAGTTGGAACAATTGAAGTGCAGGTTGATGAAGCAGTTGTGGTAGCGGTAACAGAGATGTCAAGGACTGGTGAAAGATGGTTCAAGTCAACCACTATCAAAGATATTGAGTTCAGGTCTTATCTCAAACCCGAACACAAATGTATCACTTTGAAAAAGGATATCCCTAGATTCTACTTGGAAGAGAAGTGGCAACATTTGCTCAAAGCCATCCAGGTATACATAATGTGTGAAGGCAGATATAGTAGAGTAATGTTCTACCATTTCAAGCTTATGAATCATTTCACAGGTAGGTGTCCTCTAAATCTGCCCTTCTACCTTCATAAAATTCTAACAAAGATGACACACCAGGTCCAGGCCATACCTAGCAAGGTGCAGAGTAGACTCTCCCATCACAGTCTTATCAAACTCATAGTGTTTCAAGAGTTACAGAAGAGGGATAGGAGTTGGGAGTATCTTTTTTTTTGGGGTGAATTTGAACCAGAACCCCAGCCGAAGGACCAGAAGAAGACTTCACTCATTAAGTTTTCAACACCACAGAGCAGTAAAAGAAAAAGGAGAGCCATTTCCCCAGTAATTATGGAGGGCCCAGCTTCTTCTTCAAAGTCCAAGAAAGCCAAGAAGATGCTCGTTTTTAGCCGAGATACAGAAGGGAAAAGAAATGCCTCTCGTAAAAAACGTTTTGAATCTGCCTTATACAGATTCAGAGGAGGATTTAGAGCCAGGGGAAAGGGAGGTTCCTGAACAAGATGCTTTCAGAGAAGCACCTTTTTCGTCAGAGGTCCCAGACTTGGAGATTTTTGAAACATCAACCAGCAGGCACAACAAGGTCAGCAAACCATCAAAGGTTGAAAAACTACAAGAAGAAATATTAGAGATGAAGATGCTTGAGAGGGTCATCAAATCCCAAAACCAGACTATAAGAAACACCTCAGATTAGGTAAGGGGTTGCTTTGAAAGATTAGCTAAAATGCATGTAAAGAAACAGAAGAGGAACAAGAAATTGCTCAAGGAAAATCGTAAATTGCTTAAAGTGATTAAAAGTTTGAGGATCAAACTAAGGCTAAAGAATCCTAAGCCAAGAGCACATTCTGATTTAAGATCTCTAGCTGAAGTCGCTGAGAACCTAAATGAAGACCCTCAGGAGTAGGTAAGTCGAAGGAAGTCTCTTTTTGTAGGTTTGGACAATGGTGGAAAACTCAGCATTTTTGACAGCGTATTCGTTTTCCTCAAGGCGTCGTTAACTGCCAAAAGCTACACTTCCAACGGCTAACCCTTTGCGGTTTTACACCTATAAGCTACCAAAAGCGTAAAGGATGACATAAAACATGTGAAATGTTTGGTGTCGAGATTTTGTGAAAGAGGTGCCAAATGAAAGATAAAGATTAAAGGGACACAAATCATCACCCTTTTCAAGTTTTTGAGGCAGGTATTAAGGAGAATCGGTTAAGTGGCTCTTGAAATTCGTGGTAAAGATTGTCCATCTGTCACAACAGGATTCCAAAGTGCCTTGTCATCTTCTTGACATTTATTGAAGATATCGTGATGACCAGTAAAGGGAATGCTATTTCTCCACCTGTCAAAGTGTTGTCTTCCTTTCGAATGGAAAAGGACTCTACTGAACCAACACTCTGGAAATCGGGAGAAGTTTTACATGTGTCATTTATGTTATAATCGACCCTTATGTTTGGGAGACCATCTGTGACATGTGTCAATTATTGTAACTGTTTTCTATTTTTAGAAAGCATAAGTAGAGTTCGAATTTTTGAGGACTGATAGTATCTTTACCTTTATATACACATGTAAAAGAGGTAAGCAGGGTTCGACCTGTGTGAAGTTTTTCCTTTTTTTGGGCTGGAATGTGAGCCTTGCTACTCCAGGAGGTTTTGTTTGTAATTTTTTGAATGACTAAACAGTAATAGAGAAGATGATTTACAGGATTCTTGTGTAGCAGCGTTGGTGGCGTTTCTCTTCTGCGTTAAGTGTTTTCTTCCAGTTATCATGCCATTTGTTTTCAATTTCCTATTATCGAATGATAGTAATAGAGAAGAATTTATTGGTGAATACTCTGCATTTGATCCTTTGGTAATCTTTATGTTTTCTTCTAAAGCTCAGTTTATGAATTCTTAACTGCTCATTTGCTCAGTTTTCCTCCCCCATTTCTTCCTCAATCGACACCATTCAAGCTTAAGACGATCCAACAATTGTTATTGTCTTGCCTTGTGGAGATATTTACCTCTAGATCTAATTTGATCATTATCTTATAAATAAACCCCATAGCCCAATGGTGATCTGAGAAACTTGTAAACCACATCCTCATCTAAATATTTCAAAACCCCAACCCCATACTTTCATAGCTAGCCTAACATCTTTCCTATTCCATACCAAGTTAATTCAGAAAGAGAGATGCCTCTCTGAGTCTTGGAGGGCTAGATCCAAGACTCCAAGTGATTCGAGGTTACCTCTGTGACTGTCTCCACATCCTTGGGTAAATTACAGAGCGTTAACACATTGATGGGAACATGGATAGATACTTCATAATCTTCAATGGATCATATTGTTTAGGATTAGCTCCCTCCCAATCCTTGCTTCATGCATGAATGCATGCTCTTCTTTTGGAAATATATAATCGGCTCCCTCCATCTAACAGATTCCACACTTTTGTCTGCATCCTTATTGCCTTCTGCAAAGTGTCACAAGTCCTTTTCCAATTTCCTCTTGATTGTTGACTTCTTTCTGTCTTTACTTCTTCTAGGTTTCTTCAAGATTGATTCTAATTTCGGCTTATCTTGTAGTTGTTACTTATGTAATAACTGTTAGAATAAAGCTTACTTTAGGAGACTAGATTGGGTTGGTTGAAGATTCGTAGGAGGTTGTTGAGATATCTTCTCAACCACTCCCTCCAAATATGGAATCAGTTGAATCTGAATCCAACTATATATTTACCTATGTATGTGTGTAAGAGTGCAATAATACAATCTATTATTTGTGTGTTATTCCTGTGCAATGGCTGCTCTTCCAATTTCTATTTTGGTATCAGAGCCTAGTTGGGATTAATCCCTCACGGGAGTGCCCAGGAATATGTGAGAGCCATAAATCATAATCCTATGTAAATAGATAGGATTAGTGTGTGTGAATGTAGAAGATTATTTTTTTTTAGAGATTGTTGTAAGTTTCTGTGCAGGTTGATTTTCTACTGTTGAAGGAAGAAGGCGAGAATTTACTGTTGTTGTTGTTAAGCGGCGATCTGGAAAAAGACTAAGATGTTGGTGCAGTTGGACAACATGGATCATTCTCTTGACTGTAATTTGTGTTATGTAGCATCCGGTGAATTGATTTGGCATCATGCATCACACCGAGATCCCTTTTCTACACCTCGAAATGACTTGGTAGATCAATGGTGCATGGATCGATTGGTAGGTCATCGTGGACGAATGAGGAGATCCGAGTCTGCTTGATCTGTGCATTGAAGCTTGAGGTCGATTGGCAGATTCTAATGCATTTTGAATGAAGCCCATGACGAGTCAACTGACGGATGTAACCAAGAAAGGACGAACCTGGCATCATTATTACTTTATTTTCTCTCAAGGAAGGACGAAATGAGCTTAAGCAGATCTGATTCAATCGAGAAATATTAAACAACGAGCAAGCTTAGGGTTGGTGGGCTGAA
Organism: Picea engelmannii; assembly: GCA_009831015.1. Taxonomy (NCBI): domain Eukaryota; kingdom Viridiplantae; phylum Streptophyta; class Pinopsida; order Pinales; family Pinaceae; genus Picea; species Picea engelmannii. The sequence goes on from ML846401.1 coordinate 23,256, forward strand.
AATTGTGATAAAATCATGGAGCTTTACAATGTCCATGCGCATATCAAGGACAAGCCTACTGCTATTTCGACTCTCCAAGATCTGAGGACGAGAGAGATTCCAAGATGCGGGAATCCGGAGCTGACAGTCCTGTAACACCATAGATGCAAAACAAGACTCTTCTTCTAGGAGGTTCACACGCATCACCAAGGAGTTCTTTGTTATATATATATTATGTGAAATTTATTGTGTAAATAAGAACCAATTATTGAATAGATTTACACAATTTAAAATAGCGGTTCTCGACGTTCTTCGGTGCCAAGAGAATGTATTGCTAATTTGATTGTGAGAACCTGTTATATATTGTAGACTCTTGTTGTACTTCGGTGCTCCAAGATCGACAATTACATGTTACCTTTACCTGGTGAGTTTAAAGTTTTGTGTGTAAGTGTCTATGTAAAAATAAGAACTTGTATTTTGATGCAAGCTGGCAGCCCCAGTATCAAGTACATTGTTTTTATTGGAAGTCACCTTGTGTAAAGGAATGTTGAGGACATTCCGTATCCAAACTTTTCTTCTAGATACTGAAGGATAGCTGAAAGAAAAAATCCAACAGATGAAGGCAAGTTCATAGAATGCATCAATAGTTGTCAACCTTTATCACGGAAGCCCCGATGAGCCAAGTTGTCAAATTGTCCAGTATACAAGTGCAAGAAAGATGGTCAGAGGCGTTTTGACTTTAAATGTGTCGATGGAAATCTCGAAGAAGAGGAAGAAGAAAGAGTGGAAGTCGTGTGATTGCAGAGTGAGTTTCAGTGCTGAGGAAGACCAAACAGACAGACGAAAGTTCAAGTGTCGTAATTTTTTGTAATTGTGATTAAGTATTGTAATTTGTAAAGTAAGCATTAAGGGAGGGTGTTAGAATAAATATTACTTTAGGAGACTAGATTGGGTTGGTTGAAGATTCGTAGGAGGTTGTTGAGATATCTTCTCAACCACTCCCTCCAAATATGGAATCGGTTGAATCTGAATCCAACTATATATTTACCTATGTATGTGTGTAAGAGTGCAGTAATGCAATCTATTGTTTGTGTGTTATTCATGTGCAATGGTTGCTCTTCCAATTTCTATTTATAACTTCCACATGAATTGTTACCAGGGGTTGTTGATGTACTTTATCCTCTCATGTGTATTGCCTGACTTGTAGTCATTATGATAACAATCCTTATCTT
>ML846401.1:24900-35768 GCA_009831015.1 Picea engelmannii
TCCTTGATTCTTCTTGTGCACAACAAGTCCAAAGTTCTTCAAATGTAGGATACTCCTTCCTTGTGTTCATGCTTGCGACAAATGCATCCCATGTCTTGGGAAGACCATTGAGTACTATATTTACCAGTTCCTTCTCTGAAATGGTTTCTTCAATAGCTTGTAGTTGATCTCTTAACTGAGAGATTCTTACAAAGTATGATGTTATGTTGTCATCATCATTCATCTTCATGTCACAAAGCTTATTCTTCAGACTCATTACTTGTCCAATGTTTCTGACTGAGAAGAGGTTTGTTACGACATCATACATCTTCTTAGACGAATCAAGATGGAAGATGTAGGGTATCAAGTGGTCTTTTATAGAATCCACTATGATACTCATGGCATTGATTTCATTGTCTTTGAACTTCTCCATAACTGTAACGTTATGTGGTTCCTTCTCTTTTCCTTCCTCAAACTCTAGTTCCACAATCTTTCCTTTCACGATATCCAACACTTTATTCTTGGTAAGGATGAGATTAATCCTTGTCTTCCATGCTCTGAAGTTAGAACCCCCTTCTAACTTGTTTTTTGACTTCATATAGTAAATCATGGCTGCTTTGACTTGGTCAACCCTAGATTTGACCAAAAACTCAAACTTGACATCTTAGCTTGTTGAGAGTACCAGGAGATGCGCTAGGCTAGGGTGCACTAGTCTATCCGAAAATTAGGCCAATCCCTTCACTCAAGGTGCCTCAACAAGAGGTTTAGGGTTTCATTGCTGCAACAAAAACTGGCTGCAACTGAGAAAATCCTCCCAATCTATCTTCCAACAGTTAGACTATCTAAAGATAGTGTGGGACCATAACCTGTTAGAAAGTAATGGATGTGCTCGTTTAACCATTGACAATATCACAATATTGTCACCCAACCATAGGCCAAAGCCACCCCCGAGCACCTTAACCTTGACAGAGAATCATTCCGGAAACAAACCCTAGGCTAGATAGCCAAACAAAGGTGGCACACCTTTCTCCAGGGATAGTGCACCAAGAAAGAGTAACAAGAGCTGATCAAAGAGTCCAAACCATAACCAAGAGAGAGTCCAAGCCAAAACCGAAATCTGCTAGCTGCAATAGCTGCAACAACAACTCTCCTCCAAATGTGTGCATAAACTAGCCAACTGCAGTGTGCACAAGTGTTGCTTCTGCAGTTTTGAGAATACTGGCCATAATGAAGACTGGCCTCCTGTATTTATACTATTTCTAGCAGACTGCCTGGGCCACCTTCTCATTCTGGGTACTAATTCTTTAGTATATAACATTTCCTTTAGTCGATTTCTTCTCTTGGAGGCTAATAACCTAATACAAGTCATTCTCTAGAGCCGACTTGTCTTCTAGGGTTATTAACCAATTAATTAGGGTTTCTTCTTACTTCACGAAATATTCTATTCTTGTCAGGTTTACACGTGGAGGTAAATACCTCCCGCAACTACCATAATATCAACAAAAACATTTGATCTTACTAAGATCCTTCTTCTATCTCGGTTCTAGAGATGCTTCCCACTCAGGAGAATTCCTTCCCCCTAACAGACCTCTTTTGTCTAGAGAACCCCTTTTTCCCTTCCTAGCGCGAGTTGCAAGGACCTGGTTCTCATCACTGCTACTCTTTACCACACCATCCATATCATCTCTGGATACTAACTAGGTCTCCTACTAAATGCAATCTGTCCATAGTCTATCAAATTTTGGCAACTTGTCTCGTGCACAAATCCCCTACACAAATGGCTCTCAAGACCTCAGAAGACCTCTCAATGCTACATTCACCAACTCAACATCTTGCAGTGTCTCACCAATAGTTGTGAGTTGATCTCAGATCTGAGTAATCTTCATAAGATAACTGGTAATTGTGTCTTCATTGGTCATCCTGACAATCTAAAGCTGATGCGTCAAGTGTAGCATACTACCAGTATTCTTGTTTTGGTAAAGACCCACCAAAGCACCATACATATCCTTGGCAGTTACTTTCTCTGCAATGTGAGGAATCAAGTAGTCCTTCATGGACTCTAGCAATACTCTCTTTGCGTTCACTTCCCTTTTCTTGTGGAATGCCAAATCTACTTGATCAATCGGGCTAGGAACCACATCCTCAACATACTCCTTGAGGTCATTCTCTTCCAATAGAGGGAGAACCCTTGCCTTCCAAGCCTAGAAGTTGGTTGCCCCTTCCAACCTATCCTCAAGCTTCAATGTATTCACCATCTTGACATATCCATAACAAGAACAAGTAAAACACTCTTCCAATGTTGTAGCCAACAAAGTGTTTCAAGATGATCCCTTTCTCTTCAAATCCCAATCTCTCATACCATGTCAATTTTCACATGGAACTCTATGTGACTAATTTCAGATCTGAAATTTGCTTCCTATTGATCTAACTATCACTAAACAACTTTACACTGAAAACATATGTCGTGGAAACAACAAGATCGTAGATGAATCATCAATACACAAGAGACACAACACTTGTGTTCTGTAACTTCATCCAATCCTTCAAATCTAAGGACAAAACTAGTCCTCTCAATGTCACCAAGACTGAGGACAAAACCATTCGTCTTAGCCAATACAATGTCACCAAATATGAGGACAACCTTACCCTCCAATAACCATATAAATCAAAATACCAAACCTCAACAATACCCTGGAAATCTCCTCCACCCAAGAATTTTTTGTAGGTCACCTGTACGCCCTGTTGATATCACTTGTCAGTCTATACTGATCTATACTTGCCTAGAAAAATTAGATATGTGATTCACCTTACTAGCAATCCACAAACATATGTTGTTTGCTCCACTGCAAATTGCATATACCCTATACGTGATTCGTCCTTCTGCAAATCGTGTATATATGCACTTCATCCTCTTACAAACCACGTATTGTATGAAAAATTCGCTCCACACGTGCGACCTTCTTCACCTCTCTTTTTAGGGACAAATTCGTCATCTTACAGATTTTCCCTTTGTTGAGATCACCAATTCTCCTTGACACAAGTGCAGACTCACTTATGCCAACACCATTCTTCCACAATGATCTAATGTCACAATGACATCTCTCCTTTATATAGGAGTCCAATGAGTGAGTTTAGGAGCCCTTCCTAAACTCAACTATTAATCAGAATATTTCAATCCTCTTTGTGGGTGTGGCACCCCCAGACAAACCCACAAATCCCATCAACTTGCCCATAAGGCCCTAGCCTCATTTCTAGGTGGATTTCACTAAAATGAAAGTCAAAACTGGTGGCAACAAAAATTCCCACATGCCTGGCACCTTGGCCTCTAGTGGGAATACCTCCCGAAACTACAAAAAATCAATAGAATTAACCTAGTACTTTAGCACACTCATGGTGGAACTACAAACTGATCGGAAACTAGCCATTAACAAGATCACCCAACACATACCCAGGCTTGTGACTTCTGAACAAAATGAATCCCTTATGAGTTCAATCACCTTGGAGGAAGTGAAAAGAGTTTTTCTAAACATGCCCAAAAGTAAATCCCTATGCCCAGATGACTTCACTATAGATTTCTTTCATGCTTGTTGGCCCATCATAAAAAATAGTGGAAGACTCTCAGACTCATCTAAATTTTTTGTCAGCTCTCAATGCCACCTTTCTCACCTTGATTCCCAGGGAAGACACACCCGAAGATCCCATCAAGTTTCACCCCATCTCTCTTTATAATGTTATTTACAAAATCATAATCAATCACCTCAAACATATTCTTCCTATTCTCATTTCCCAAGAGCAATCTAGTTATGTAGAAGGCTGTCAAATCCTCGACAACATTATCTTAGCACATGAAATGATACACTCCCTGAAAACCACCAAAAAAAACTAGATATGTCAAAATCTTTTGATAAACTAAGTTGGCAATACATTGAACATACGCTACTCACCTTTGGCTTTGTTGAGGATTGGATCCATTGGGTTTTGTCTTTGACCTCCATTTCCTTCTTCTCCATTCTCATCAATGGCTCCCCCTCCAAACACTTCTCTCCTTCCAGAGGAATAAGGCAGGGGGGTCCCCTCTCCCTCTTCCTCTTTATCCTTATGGTGGAAGGACATGACATGCACATTAAAGTAGTGATAGAAAAATGCACTCTAAAGGGACTTTATCTCCATGGTGATAGTATCCCAACCTCTCATGAACAAATTGTGGAAGACACTACGATCATGGGTATTCCAACAGTTCAATAAGATTTGGCCTTCAAACAAATTTTACAAGACTTCATGCAAGCATCCAACACGTCCATCAATCACTATAAGTCCCAAATATTTTTTTAACACTCCTCCATCTATTTAATATCACTCGCATTTTGGGTTTTCAAAGAAGCAATCTCCCCTCAAAATACTTGGGGGCTCCTCTAGTGGAAATCCTCTTTAAGAAGGCTTCTTAGGAATATTTTCTCTCCTGCTTGGCAAAAACTCTAGATAGTTGGACGTTTCAAGCTCTAAATTTGGCATGAAGGATGGTCATGGTCAAATTAGTCCTGCAAGCAATGCCCCTATACCTATTATTTTTTGTTGTTTCCCCTAAGTATGTCCTTAAAGAGATTCACAACATTCAAAGATTATTCTTATGGGGAGGCCATACAATGTCTAGAAAATGGACCCTTGTCTCTTGGTCCATTGTCTACCTCCCAAAGCTTGCAGGAGGTCTTGGCCTCCGATATCCAGATAGTGTAACTTCGTTCTTGGTGCAAATATTTAGTGGCATTGGCTTAATAACACTCATGCCAATTAGGGATGCTTCTAAAAATTCAAGTATGCATCAAAATGGCTCGTGCAAAACCTCAATGGCTCGTGCAAAACCTCATCAGGGATGAATACATCACCATAGGGATCCTCTATTTGGAACACATCTTGGAAAAATCACATTTTAATCCAACAACAGTACTTTTGGGAGGTTTGAAATGACCACTCAACCCTCTTTTGGGATGATGCATCGCAGAAACTCTCGAAATGGGGAGATAGATCCTATTTGGAGGGACTTAAGCTCACTATGATACACCATAATACAATCCTTCTCCATCACTATTGGCATCCCAAAGAAACCCCTAATCCCTAAGGAAGTTGGCTCCCAAAAGAGCAGTGGAACATGCTCACTAAACACGTAGAATGGAATGCATTCTGGAAAGAACTGACCTCCCACAATATTACAAGAAGTGACCATCCAAACAAAATTTGTTGGAGCAAACACTCAAATAGAAAATTTTATGTCAAAGAGGCATACTTCATTGCTTCAAACTCACAAAATTATCCTCAAGAAGAAATCTGGAAAAAAAAATTAGATGCATTAACTTTGGCCCAAAATATTAATGTTTCTCTGGCTTCTGACCCATCAAAGAATGCTCACCTGGGACAACCTCATCGAAAAAGGTTTCTCATTTCCCTCTCTCTAATTCATGTGCAAAAACCAAGCCAAATCTATAGAACACTTATTCAATGGATGTGAGTTCATCTCCATCCTCTGGGACCTAGTTGCCATGATCTTCGGAAGGCTTGGTCACAATAGAATGAATATCAATGGCACACTAATTGATTTGCATCAATTGATAAGCTCCAGCCCTTTGGTAAATAGATCCTGGAAACTTCTCCCAGGATTCCTGCTATGGGAAACATTGAAAGAGAAAAATGGATGTATTTTTAAAATGACACAGATGCAAACCCAAGAAGTTTGGAAAAGAATCAATAAATCTATAAATGAAATTGTTCTCCTCCAAACTTGGTCAGATTAGGATTAACAAGGGGACCTTAGAGACCGTAGCATCCTCTCAGCTCTTCATATTTTTCCCAATTTGCCCACTTTAGGGCAGACCACTAGCGCGCCCCTCCGTCAGATCCCCTTGAAAAGTGGGCACTCTTGCCCTCTAGATTCATCAAATTAAACTTTTATGGTGCATTAAAGGGGAACTTAGGCCCGAATGGATTTGAAGGATCCCTCTGGGATGAAAATGGGTAGTTGATTTGGATCTATGTGGGAAACATGGGTGACAACACTAACAATGTCACAAAAATTCAAGCTCTGGACTACGATCTGAGCATCATCAGGTGTGAACGCTTCTCCAAATCAATTGTCGAGGGGGATTCACAAATTATAATCAATATGACAATAGTAAAAGTAGACAAAAATCACATCACAAGTACACACTTATTTTTGGACAATAGTTCCTAGAAAAACCTAAGGTGGGAAAATCGGTGTAGTAGATCTAATATTTTATTATTAATCAACAAGGAAATATAGAGTTCTCTTAGAGTACAAATTAGTTCAACCAAATACCAAGCAAAATGCTCAACCAAACTCCTCCCCAACAATTGTACGACCCTCTCTACAAATCCCTGAACCAAAACGTGCCTGATGAGACCCCTATGTAAGCCTCTGCGCAATATCGTACAACTATCTACGTGGGTGTTGCGTCACTTGGTACGGAGGCCCTCAGATCTGAGATAAATTCCTCTGCAAATGCTGAAGATGTGTGTGCCAATCTACTTGATGAGTCCTTCTCTGTCTCTCTACAAACCCTCACACTCAAATCTCCAATCAATCTCTCTGTAGATCGATATCTCCTTCTCCTTTTGCGCCCTCTTAGCCCAACCAATCTCTTTATTCTTCATTGAGCAAGTGAAACCCTAATCTCCAAAAGTATTGAGGGTTGAGATCAACCCTCACCCTCATGATGAGATCAATGATCAAGATTAAAAGACCACAACTTAAATTATTTTTCACTTTAACTTTAGAAAAAGTACTCAATAAAGTCAACTGAAGATTATAACACATCAACAGTTCTTTTCCTAAGTTAGACTTAGGAAAACATTTAATTAATTGACTTAGCCTAAGTTTCATTGTCCTCCATCATGCTAGGATGTTGTAATGATGATGGAAGACCTTGCTTGCTATAATATCAAAACTCCCTCTTAGTGAGGAAGGGATTCTTTCTCAACCCCATCCGATCTCTGAACTTCTCAAACTTATGTTTGTTCAGTGCCTTGGTAAAGATGTCTGCCATATGCTCATCAGTTTGTATGTAATCAATCCTCACGACTCCTCTCTGTACACAATCCCAAATGAAGTGATACTGATATCGATGTGCTTGCTATGATCATGAAACACCATATTCTCAGAGAGCTTGATGCAAGTCTGGTTTTCACAGTGAATCACAATAGCTTCTAGCTCATACCTGAACAAGCCCAAAAGCAACTTCCTTAACCACAATTCCTCACAAGCTGCCAAACTGGCCACCATGTACTCTGCCTCAATAGAGCTCAATGTCATTGATCTCTACTTCATGTTGAACTAGAAAATGATGTTTGATCCAATGTTGAAGCAACGACCTAAAGTACTCTTCCTGTCCTCTGCACATCCTTCCCAATCAACATCTATAAAACTTGCTAATGTCACTCCACCACTGCGCTCATACAATAGCTCGTACTCCACTGTCCCTCTGAGATAGCGAAGCACATGCTTCACAACAATCCAATGTACTCTTCGAGGGTCCACCATAAAATGACTCAAAGAGTTTACTGCAAAGCTGATATCTGACCAAGTATTGACCAAATACATGAGAAATCCAATCAACTGACGATAGACAATGGGGTTTATTGTCTTCAAATATAATGCATCAATCTTCTTCCAGTTTGTAACCAAAGGTGTGGACATGGACCTACAGTCCATCATCCTGTACCTATGCAAAATCTCTACTACATACTTCCCATGTCCTAGGAAGAAGCGCCCATCCATCTGCCAAATCTCCAACCCTAGAAAATAGTGCATCAACCCATGGTCTTTCATTTCAAATTCTGCTGCAAGGTTGACCTTGCAATCTACTATCAGCTGCTCATCTCCAGTGAGAAATAGGTCATCTACATAAAGTACCAGTATAAGAGGCTTCTCCCCTACAAGAAAGTACAATTTTGAATCTGCCTCGCTCCGCTAGAAGCCCATCTCTCTCAAGTAGTTGTCAATCCTCGAGTACCATGCCCGAGGTGCCTGTTTCAACCCATACAAGGCTCTCCTTAGTTTGCACACATGCGTCTCTCTACTCCCAACCTCAAATCTCTTAGGCTACTCAACATATACCTCCTCATCAACAACTCCATTGAGGAAGGTGGTCTTCACGTCCATCTGATGAACACTCCATCCCTTCTCTGCTGCTAATGAAATGACTGCTCGGATTGAAGAATACATGGCCACAGGAGCAAAAGTATCCTCATATTCAACTCCCTATCGCCGTGAAAACCCCTTTTCCACGAAGCGAGCTTTGTAATTTTCCATGCTTCCATATACTGCATTCTTAACTTTGTAGATCCACTTAGATCCAACCACCTTTTTATCCTCTGGCCTCGAAACTACCTCCCATACATCATTTTTCATAATGGAGGCATATTCCTCCATCATGGCCTCTTGCCACACGTTATGTTGTGCAACATCCTCATAACTGGAAGGCTCAACATCAATGAGTTGAGTCATTAATGCCATATATCCAAGTCTCTCTGGTGGTTTGCTTCGTCTGAAGTCCCTCTCTGGAAGCCCTGCCAACCTAGAATCACTGGTTGTGGACTTGTACCACTTAGGTCGTGGCCTAGTAATTTTCTCTAGGGGAACTACATCATGTCGCTCCTCCTCCTCATCAACTTGATCTGGATGATTCTGTCCAACGATCTCCCTCTGAACACCTGTATCCTATGTCTGCTTCTGTGATCATGTCTTCTGACTATGTGCCTCCTGCTCCTGGACTCATGTGCTTTGTCTCTGCTAGTTCTATACACTTGCTAGAAAATCCTTCGATCTCCTCAATGCACATTCCTCCTTGAACTTCACATCTTTACACAAAATAACCTTCCTGCATGCAGGTACATAGATCATGTAGGCTTTGGAAGCCTCACTATAACCAACAAGTAACCCCTTCACCGTTGTAGGGTCTAGATTTGTCATCTTCTCTAAAGGGACATGACAGCAACATGCACTGCCCTAGATGTGAATATGACTCACATATGGCCTAGTACCTGGAAATGTCTCCTTAGGTGTATGCTTCCCCAAAACTATGGACTCCTATTCTGCAAATATACTGCAACAATGCTCACTTTTTCCCATAAGAACAATGGCAGTCCCTGATCACGAGTCATCGCTCATGATGCTCCAACCACAATCCTATTCTTTCTCTCGGCCACTCCATTCTGTTGAGGATTGTAAGGAACTATGAGTTCCTTCTTAATCCCTGATGCTATGCAATTATCCTCAAACTCCTTGGAGGTGTATTCTCCCCCATTATCTGATCTTAAGACCCGAATCTTCCTCCCAATATGGTTTTCCACCAGGGCTCTAAACTCTTGAAACCTCCCAAATACCTCATCCTTGGTGTTTAGAAATTAAATCCAAGTCTTCCTAGAGTAGTCATCAATAAACAAGACAAAGTATTTGGAGCCACTCAATGACTCCACGCTCATCAACCTACATACATCAGAGTGTATCAGATCTAATATTCCCTTGGACCTATGCTCGCTAGATGGAAAGGATTTTTTGGCATTCTTTCCAAATGCAAAACCCTTTCAAGGGTCATTCCTCTCAGTTGTGATCTTAGGCAATCTAGTGACTACCTCCCTCAAATGCCCCAAAGCACCAAAATGAATATGTGCCATCCTCTTGTGCCACGACTCACCTATATCTATGGTGAAACTCGCTATTTCTCTCCCTAGATGAACCTATAGCATGTATACCTTCTCCTCCCGAACCCCAATCATCTTGTCCATATTCTCACCTGACCCACCTGGTCTGATGAACACTTTTCCTTTACGAAAAGTGACCTCATATCCCTTATCCTCAAGAGTAGAGATTGAGATGAGGTTCTTGGTCAACCCTGAAACATATAACACATCATTGAATTGGAGTGGTTTCTCGGACTCCCTCTGAAATGAGATTGTGCCAACTCCCCGTGCCTTGTAGAGCATGTCATCCCAAACTCAATGACTAGATTTACACCTCCCTCTTGTAGCCTAGTAAACCACTCTTTGTGTCTTGTCATATGACACGATGCACCATTGTCTACAAACCACATGTCTGAAACAACTATGCTAGACATACAGGCTATGAAGCAGAAATCCTCCTCAAATGACTTGGAAAACTCATTTCCACTGTTGTTGAAGCTGCCATCTATGGATTCTTCTTCTTTCTCTTTGGAGACTATGATGAAAAGTGTGTAAGTTTTAAACCTGCGAAGTAAAGCAATGCATATAGATTCTTAAGCAATACAAAAATTAATCAATGGCTCATACACAGAGTACACAGAGATTTTATACCGGAAACCCTCAACCGGGAAAACCTTTCTTATTTTCATTATATCGAATTTCACCATTCGCCATACAATATACACAATGTTTTTAGGTATTCCGTAGATACCAAAACCCTAATCCCTTAATCCGGGATTAATTTACAAATCCGCTAAAAATAGCAAAAACCGCCCAAAAAACAATTTCGGGGTGTTGCCCCGGGCTACCGCCCTTTGCTGAACGCTACGCGTAACTAGGGGGGGCATACCTGCCCCCCCTGGGACCCCCTAGGAAAGCGCCTGACACACACGACAAAGCTCTAGGTGAAGGGATTGTTAGACGCAGTTGTCGTATCTAACGCACCCACACACACACACATGCAAAGAATATAACACATACCCAACATTCTCCCACTTGTTGTTTTCTTTGCATCCCGGGGTCCAGGGGATTATATAGTCAACAATCCAGGGCAACAATGCCCATTGTTACTCTACACCAAGAGAACTTTTCTGTGCTCACAGACTTTGTCAATGAATCTGCAACATTCTTCAAAGTGTCAACCTTTTCCAGTAACACCT
>ML846402.1:24908-35715 GCA_009831015.1 Picea engelmannii
AGGTATTTTCATGGTGGATTATTGTACTTGATCTTACATATTATTTGCAATAAATGAAGATTGTTTGCTGGGGTTTTTCTCCCTTTATAGGGTTTCCCCAGGTTAAATTCTTATGCATGTGTGAAAGTTTCTGTGAAGTATTAGGACTAATTTTTGGTTATCCTAGTGCACTCTAACCTAGCGCATCTCCAGGTGCCCTCAACCATAAAAAATGTCAAAGTTGAATTTTTGGGTCAAAGTCAAAACACTGGTCAAGGTCAAAGTCAAAGTCAAAGTCAAAGACAATCATGACTTCCTCCATAAAATCAGAGTGGTGCAACAAAAGCATGGTCTCTTGGTAGAGCATGGAAGACAAGGATTGACATGATATTTGCAAAGAACAAAGGGCAAAATTATGGAACCACAGACTGAAGAGTAGGTTTCAAAGGATGAAGAGTTTGATTTTTTGGAGCTTCCAAGCACATGAACGTGGAGTAGGAGAAACAATAAAAAGCAACTAATGCAGATCTGAATCTCTGGAAAGAAAATGGATCTCTGTCCAAGAAGCAATTGTGGAGCCAAAAAGATCTCAGATCTAATACATTCAGAGGAACAACACTCTCCAGGTTGGAAATAATACTTGTCTCAAAAGAAAAGCAACTCAATCGGAACAATAGCCAGACTCCAGGTTATCCTACGTATTCCAGGAAGGGTACCACAGAAAACCAAGACTTGAAAGGACTCAAAGGGAGTCAAACTTTAGAGGGAGTCAGTGATCAGGAAGAAACAAGGTTTCGTGACACTTTGCAGGATGCATAGGGACATGCAACAGACGTAAGCGTGGTTCGAGGATTCACTCAGTTAAAGGGAATTGATGGTATAATTCGAAAAGAAGGATCTTGTAGGCTTTTGTGCTGAGTTGTAGGCCTTTGTGCCGAGTTGTAGGCCTTGCGCCGAGTTGTAGGCTTCACGTCGAGTTGTAGGCTTCATGTCGAGTTGTAGGCTTTATGCCGAGCTGTAGGCTAGTCCAGTGAGATGGTTTGGTATGCCAAGTTGTTGCTACACCAGTGAGACAGTCTGGTACGCTAGTGGCGTAGTTGAGAACCTGTATGGCTGTGATGGTGTTGCTCGTAATATGATCTGGGTGATCATGAGATAGCCTATGTAGCTTTGGTGATGCTACCAGTCTGCAAGACCATGTAGGTCTTATGCCATGTGAGATGGATGTATAATGATGATACTCATGACATGGGTGAGCATGTCATGTGGATGTAGCCCATGACGATGATGGTGACACACAGTGCGAGGTGTAGCTCTAGTGTTCTCTAGCGGGTTATGGCCCCTAGACGAGATTGACAGGTTCACATGGGTGTAGCCATGTGTGACATAATGATGCTACTAGTTGCATGGTTTGCGTAACCATGACGAGAGGATCATGGCATAGTGAGCAAGGCTATGAAGACCAGAAGGGAACATCATGGTTAAATACCACCCTAGCTAAGAGGGAGTGTTGATGTTTTGGTAATTGCGAGAGGTATTAACCTCCATGGATAAACCTTTGACTAGAATAGAATATTTCGGAAGCAAGAGAAAACCTAAACAGATGTGTGAAAACCCTGGAAGACAAGTCGGCTCAGCAGAATGAGTAATATTGAAGTATTATATGCAGAAAAGGACAGGTCGACCCTGCTTGAAGAAACACTTGTTCACCTGGCGAGATTAGTATAAATAGAAGGCACTTGAGCTCATTTGGTAACAATCACACTCAAGAAAGTGGTGCACAAGTCTAGAGGAAGAGTGCAGCTGGGTACTAGTCTTGGTCTGTGGTTTGGGACTTTCTTCTTGGTGCGCTACCTTAGGAGAAAGGTTCGCTCTCTCTCTCTTGGTTATCTATTGGTTCTAGTGAGGCTTCTTGGAATCATTCTTTCTGTCAAAGGTTAAGGTGCTTGGGGGTGGCTTTGCGCCTGTTGACCGCCTATTCAACTAGGGGGTCAACTCCATGTGCCATGAAGAGATGCATCATCAAATGCTCATATGTCGAAGATAGTTTGGTTCTACTGGACAATTTATGCCTCCAGCACAAATTTTTGTAAACGAAATTTCCGCACCCCTGCGTGGGTTAATAATGTAATAGGTCTGCATGGGTCATAGTTAGGTCAGGTACCTTGGGATGTTTTCATTGGGAGAGTTTCTTTCACTGAGGGTTTTTTATCCTCGGGATTTTAATTGGGGTTTTCAGCCTTATTAATTTCCCTTGAGTTTTTCCCTCACACCTGCAATAATTCCTCCAAAGTGGTGAAGGGCGTTCTAATGGTCTCATCCTCTAGTAGCTAGTGTTTAAGAATGATGTAAATGACCATGTAAGACATCATAGAAAGTTTCGCGGAATTTTGTTGAGTTTAGATAGGTTTTTTTTAATTAATTAAATTTAATTAATTTTCCTAAGGTTGGGATTTTAATTATTTAATTAATTAATTGTTTTTGAGCAATTATTGTAAAAACTAGGGCTTTGGGTTTTTGATAGGGGTATTTGTGCTCAAAAGAAATGGAAAGGCACCCCTTACACCCTTGGGCCAAGTTTCAGCTCAGTCGGACAACTCGTGCTAGGTGTTTGTCCACCCAGAGTGTCAGTCGGTTAAAACATCAATTTTAATTGCTAAGTATGACATTGCCAAAATGTCAAATTTTGTAATTTTTGAGTTAATGGGGTAATGTATTGATGGAAAAGAGCAAGAGGGATGATTCCTAACCTACCTAACCCACCTCCTAACCTTTTCTCACTCCCTTGCACAACCCACTCACTAAACACCCACGCCCCTAGGGGGATTTGCGCCCCCACTCACATAAAAACCTTTGAAGTGTCATTTAATTGATTGTGGGGCCCCTCCCATGAGTGGTGCGCCCTTCCTAGCCTACCACCTCAACCATTGCTTGTCCCCACATGCCAACTCACTTATCTAACTCACCAATCCTCACCCAAACCCTAAGTGGTGCGCCCCTCTCCTTGAGATTCTCTCCCTTGCTTGGTTTTTGACACTTGGTTCTCATCCAAGAGGGGTGAGTTTGCCTCTCCAAGCATAAATAGAGCCTCTCCTCACTCATTTCTTCACCAATCTTTGAGCTAGTGTTACTCTACTGTAATTTCGCCCCATCTCTCTTGCTCTTTGCCTCTTGCTTCCATCCCATTTTTCTCTTGAGAGTCTTGGAACAACTTGTTGCTGCAACACTCTCTCATTGGATTAATAAAGCTTTGGAGGATTTTGAATCACCAAGAGTAATCTGGTTGCATTTTTTCATATGAGGTGATATTGTTGTGTTTGAGTTTATAGTGTAGTTTAGATCTCTAGTAAAGTTGTTTACTTGGGTAGATTAGCAAAGAGTATTCTTGCTGGTTTATATATGTTAGATAGCTAGTTGTTTGAAGTATTTCAGATTGTTAGTTTATCTATACATATTATTTACTTCCATGTTTCATGATTTGTCTTGAGTTTTGCAGGTTTACCTCAAGGGATTGTTGGGAAAGCCTCAAGAAGGAGTCTTCCCTCAAAGTCTTCTTAAACTTCTAGCTTTGCTTAGTCCTATTTTCTGCACTCTTTCCATTTATATTTCAGTTTGGTAACCATTTTAGATAGGTCAAATAACTTTACTTTCATTTGGAGATTTTTATGTGAAAAATTTCTGCGTAAAAAACATAAATTTTTCTTAACTTTGTTGTGTTGTGCAACATTTCCAGCAAGCATTTGCTTGCTGGTTTTTCCAGATTCTTACCAGGAACAAGGGGATATGTTGCCAAAATTCACTCTCACAACACTCCCAAAGAGCCTCCACTAGTTGGGTAACGAATTTCTTCTTCTATCTATTCATTTCTAGCATTGTAGCAAGCCCCCGAGAAGTTCCCTTGAGGCTTGCATTCTATTGTTGTATTTCAGCCATTGTGTTTTTATTCTGCAAGTTAGTTTATTGCCTACACCTTGAGAGAGTGATTTGCTCAACCAACCCCCCAATATCGTTGGGCTAGGATACAAGTTTATTTCAACATTCTTTATTTCTTGCTCCACTTGTCATTATGACAAGGTTGTGTGGCTAGTTTGTTCTAATAATAGTTGTATTTTCCTTTCCAACCCTCTTTGGCACAATATTGGTAGGCTTGCCTCCACCTTGTGCCATTGTGAGTGGTTTGCTCATTTATTTTCAGTTTGCTTAATAAATTGCCTACACTTTGGAAGAGACATCCCCATATCGTATGGCTAGGATGATAACAATGTGTTGATGTTTATAGTTGTTTACATGGTTAAAATCTTCTAGGATAGACATCTCACATATGCTCATCTTAGTTTAAGCCTTTGAGGCATAGTTTCTTTTACATGCTTTAGGTTTCATCATATCTTTAGCTTTTTAACACATCTCTTAATGCGATATACATGTGGATGGATAATGATGTCTTCAAGTAATTTCTTACATTTTGCAAGCATTTTCCCTTTCAAGTTTCACTTCCATTTAAGTTTGCAAACAACTCTTGGGCATATGAATGGTGTAGGAACACTATCTTACTTCAACAAGTTTCTTTAATGCCTTAGCACATTTTTCTTTATGTGAAATAACATACATGACTAAGTGGTGAATGATCTAGAATAGTGCTTCTGTTTGGCAAGTTGTTCTTGCCTTTTTCATAACAATCTTTTCATATATCTTGCACATGTTATGGGTTATCAAATGACGATGTGAATGGTTTCTACTTTCAACTTTTCTTTGCAAATTCATATGTGTTTACATGCTGCAATTTCATAGTTTGTGACACATTCACATCAGTCATTTTAAGTTTCGGTTTTGAACAGTTTTCACTATTTTTGGGCATCTAAAACTTATTTAAAACACCCACAACACATCTTAAGACTTAGTCTTAAGTCATAATAACTTATTAGACCAACTAGGACACCTAAATACCACCATCTTCGCCATCTAAAACAGGTTTGAGGAAAACAACGGAAGGTGTAGGCCGGGGATGGTCTCACGACGCACAGGATGCGTCCTTTCCGGGAAGTACTCAGATTTTAGGACTGACTGTGAAAGCTAGGGTGGGCCTCATTGCCTCACTATCTTGAGCATCCAGCAGTTATTTGGTAATTGGGGGAGGAGGATTTAGGTTTTACACTTAGATAGGAGGGTAATTAAAATTTGCAAATCTTTAAGCAACTCTTAACCACTTAGTCTTCTAGGCAATCTTCTTTTGGGATATATCTTATGGTTGTTTAGAGCTCTAGATTGCAAGCACATACATCTTTTATCTTTCATGCAAGTCTATGGTTTAATTTTCTAAGTGTTAAATTTTTCAAATTGTGTTGAGCATTTATCTTTCAAGTATTTCATATCTTTCAATTTATGCTCTTTGTGGTGTGATCCCTCAAGAGATAGCGCATCCCACTTGGAAGAAACTTCTTGTTGGATCTTGAGTGCTTTAGTGGTTGCCATTGAAAAACAGTCCAATTCTTATTGGGGCATGCTTGGCCTTATGTGAATGATCTTCATATCTTGACTATCTTTTGATTCACATTTTGAGCACTTGTTAATCTTGTTCATTTGTATCTTGTGTATCTCATAGATCTTGTTCATAATTGTTGTAATATCTCATATTTATTGTTGTAAGTACTTGTATCTTTGTTGTGGAATAGTTGTAATACTTGTAATCTTTTGTAAATAAACTCCCTTAAACTTAGTTGACGCCTTTGCCCAACCTTACGCACTAGTCTTAGTTGACTTAGGGAATGGTTTTTTTAACATAAGTAATTGTGCATCTTGCATTTGCTGCCTTTGCATCATAGGTTAGTTTTCCCCTAAACCTTTAACAAATTAAAACCAACTCCTAGAACATAAACATTAAATCACATCTAGTAACTAGGGTCTACCACCCTTGGCTTCCCTAGGAGTAAGCCTAGAAGGAAGAGATTCCTGTCAAGGTGACAGTGTGGACTGTGAACCTAGGCATTGTGCCTCCAAGGACACACTAAGTGAGCTGGACTTTGCTCACGTTTGCAAGTGTGTATTAGGACGACAACAACGCCTATGGTTGGGTGACAATGGTGTAGCATTGTCCATGGTTAAACGAGCACAGTATTCTAACAGAGTCGTCCCCCAAGAACACATCAGCCCATCATATCTTTCATATTCACATAACCATTCTTTATGTGGTGTCATATGATAGGATGCTCTTGAATCGATCAACCAAACATCTTGATCCCACTGTGTACTGGTCGACGCCAGGTGCACATCAGCTCTCTTGTCCGAGGTTGTTTTTCTCTCAGTCGACTGCTTCTCGTCGAATCCAACACTGACTTTTGTTGCCTTCGACTTACGATCCTTTTTATAATGCCCAACTTTATCGCATTTTCAGCATTTTCGTGCCGACTGAACCTGGGAATTAGATCTACCCTTTGACTTAAACTTTCTACCGGAGAGTCTTCCTTTATCTCTGTCTACTGGTCGACCTCTCACTACCAGAGCATTTTTGGTCGATCCTTCCATGTTCTTCCTTCTTATTTCTTCCGACAACAGAGAAGCAACCACATCCTCTAGTGCTAGTGTGGTTGTATTACTCCCAATAACCACGACTAAGCTATCCCAGGAGTCTGGCAAAGAACATAATAGGCTGATACACTTCTCTTCATCAGTGATCTTAATATCCACATACGATAACTGGCTCAACACGGTGTTAAACACATTTAGATGCTTAGTCACCGAACTGCCATCACTCATTCTCAGAAGATACAGTTTCTTTATGAGAAACATCTTATTTACTAGAGATTTCGATTGGTATAAGCTTCCCTACTTGTCCCACAGTTTTTTGGCCAAAATCTTCATCTGAGACATTCAACAACACCGAATTTGCAAGACAAAGCCGAATCGTACTTCTTGGTCTTCTTTCGAGTTTCTCCCATTCTTCTGTTGACATGCCTGTTGGTTGGGTACCTGGACAGACCGCTGTCCATTGTTCTCGATCTACAAGAAGATCTTCCGTTTTAAGCTTCCAAAGCTCAAAATTCTGGCCTTTGAATTTTTCTATCTCTATTCTAGAACTGCTCGCGATTCTTTACTGCGATCTTTAACACAATTTATGACTTATGACTCTTACTGTACCTAGGGTTTAGTTCTTAGATTCAAGATTTGCAAATCAAGATTTGATATACACGCCAAAGCATAACACCGCTTTGATAACTCACTTGTCAGGGAAGACCTAAGCTTTGATACCACATGTCAGGAAATGAAAGACACTTCCACACTAATCCTAGCATAAGAGAAGAAGAATTTAATCAAGAACACAAATGACACAAGCAATCACACAGTACATCGAGATTTTACCCTGGAAACCCTTCACCGGGAAAACCAACATTCCTTCGAGCGTTCTACACTCCTGTTATCTTATTCAATCATAATAAAAGGTTACATGTTTAACCTTGGTCCACACCTAAGACACAATTGACATCATACCCTCTTGCACAGGAAAGAACAACCCTGTAGCTAATTTGGCTTACATATGCATGACCAACAACCTACACTTACACATGCATTGACCTGCAAAAGTGCATTCTATGATTACCTTACAACAACAATAGCCTCTACGGCCTTACAACACGACTTTTTATAGGCTTTACAACAAGAAAAACCAAAAAAGATTGGAGCCCAAAAACGGTTACATATCCATGCATATCATTGGCTACAAATCCCGCAAATCCCGGGATTTTGTTACAGTCGACTCCAAGTTGGGTTTACCAGTCGGCCTTCATTCGGTCTCTAGTTGGTCGTCTCATGCCCACACTTTGACCTCTTGTCGGTTGACTTGCCGTCGATATCTTCGACTTCCACTTTACCTGGTCGACTCCCTCGACCTTCAACTTGCTGTCAATCTACCTCGACTTCGACCTGTTGTCGATCCAACTCGATCTTCAACTTGCTGTCGATCTACCTCGACTTCGACCTGTTGTCGATCCACCTCGACCTTCAACTTGTTGTTGACCTACCTCGACTTCGACCTGTTGTCGATCCACCTCGACTTCAACTGTCAGTCGATTAACCTCGACTAGACTTTCACTGCAAAGAATATAACAACCCAACATTATCTAATACCTTATAGGGCCCATAGAACCTTGTTGCTAACTTGTCTTCCCCGTTGTTTTTGAGGGATGTGTGCTTGTATCGTTGTAGCCTATGGGTGAAGGTACAATGAGTCCCTTGACTTGAACTTGTTCACTTTTTCAATTGTGAACTTGTTGCTTCATCTTGTTCTGTGATGTATGCTAAGTTTTCTTTGAGGATTTCAAGCACTTCTTGTGCTTATTGTATATGATTTGTAACTTTTTGCACTTTGGAGCTCCAAGTAGATAGCTTTTGATGTTGGGAGGCTTGTACTCGTGTAAGGCTTGAAATGGGCCATCTTGATGGTTGTGTGATAGGCTAAGTAATAGGACATGTCCCTTAGGGGGCCCGTGTTTGCATCCCACGTGTTGGACACGTGACACACTAGGACACGCGTCCAACATGTGTCTTAAAACAAGACACGTGCCCTAGATGTGTCCTTGCGTGTCCGACACCAAGACACGGAAATGACCCATGGAGACTCTCAAAAAGTGATTTTTCTTAATGAAGACAAAAATGTGGGATGTGTTTCTTGATGATATGGGTTTGTACAACAATGTTGAGTTGGCATTAACCAACTTGGATGTTAATGAACCAATGCTAGAGCTGGTCACTTTTGTAACATACCCAACCACCCAGGCTGGGCTACGTCACACCAAAACTCTCCGTCTTACGACTTTGATACCATAAAGTAATGTTCCCCAACCCGATCGAGGGACATTACGGTGCAAAATACACATGAAAATGAAAATTTGCTAACTAAAGTAATTCTTTTACTGTTAGCTGATTTACAGTAGCTTACAACTACAAATTTAAAACAGATTTAGCTACTGTCTGTATCCATAAAATAGATGCATCTAAATCATGCTAATAATGAACATGAAATGCAACTAAACCACTCATTACAACAACATATAAGTCATTCTCATTTACGCAGAGTTCACACACAACAATAACACATGTAAATAACTCAGTAACAAGATAAAACGCTTATGTTTAAACAAGAATCGTGCAACCGAATGCTTGGGACAGACGTTCTACCCAAACATAGACTGATTGTTCCATATCTCAACAACCAGTCATCCCCGAGCTGAGGCTAGTAATCCACAAAAGAGGGTGGTCTCTCACAGTCCACTCGCAACTCATGAAATTCATAACCCAACTGATATTCTCCTACAACTATCCCGATTTTTCTACTAGTTCTCTTCCTCCTGACCTGCCCAACCCAAGGAATGCACCATTTGTTTATCAGGGATAATCCAAGGGATGTACCATCCATTTATCAGGGATAACCCAAGGAATGTGCCATTCATTTATTAGGGTTTCTCTGGGGCAGGTAGCTAGGAATCTCTCAGCTAGAAACTCAAAGGAATTTGTTGCTAGGAAAACTATCAGTGAACCAACAACAAACACTTGCTGTTAGTACTCACTCTAGAGTTCACTCTTCAGGCCTGACAACCTGGCTCATCGGTTTTCCAGCTCCAATTTGCTCCAGTTACGCTCCAAAATTCGCCCTCCATGGCTGCACCAGCTCCAAGCTCGCTTTCTTTCTCTCTTCCTTTCTTCCCATGCACAAACTTGACTGCTACCAACTGCTCTTTCAACCCATGCAAATTTCCTCTCTTGTGGCTTGCCTTTCTTAACTCACACTCTTCCCCAAGTTGATTGTACTCAACCCCATGTGCCCAATAACTCTGGGATGTGACCACTCACACCCACCCTCTTACATGTATTCAATGATTGGCTTTGGGAACACTCAATCAGAAATGGGAAGGTTCGTATCTAAGTTGCAGGAAACGACCCCTTGGGTGTTGTACCAGTATCCGAAACTTGCCGAAACGTCGAAACGGGTACGGAACTCCATTGAAACATAGTCTGTTAAGAACACAAGGGGTTCTTAATGAACAACTTCACTTTGAATCCATAATAAATATATAATAATATTTGATTGCAAAAATATGATGATATTACAAGGATAGGGCCTGCCTATATATATGCCCTATATATATATATATATATATGACCTTTTATTACATTAATGTTTAATTTACTTTAGTTATTATTTTAATGTCTTTATATTATTTATTTATTGTAACATTGCCCTTCCCTTAAATTTTGCTTTGTCCTCAAAGCAATGGCAAGGAAGGATGTAGCTGGCGAAATTTCTCTGACTCCCATGCTGCGTCTTCTTTCGATAAATTTTTCCATTTAATCAGGGATTCCTTGATTACTCGAGAACGTAATCTCTTTTCCCGGGTGGCGATAATGGCTTCAGGCTCTAAAATGATTCTTCCTTTATACCATAAGATGTCGTTCTTCCATTCGAACTTAGGGTATTGATTTAAATTGTTGATTATAGAGCAAGTCTCCGGGTTTTTGCATACTCGGTTCGAATTTCAGCCAACCATTATGGAATGGCTATTGATATTGCAAAAACTTGTGTTTCTTCATCTTTTCGTGATTGGGCATCAGTCGTAATGTTGTCTTTTCCTCTTTTATGTAGAATTTCCATATCAAATGTGGCAATTTTCTCTATCCACTTTTGTTGTTCGGTTGACAATGTTTTTTGTTGTAACAAGTACTGGAGACTGTTATGATCTGTGCGTATCAAGAACTTACTTTCCAATAGATATTGGCGCCATTTTGTTAATGCATGCATGATGGCAAGCATTTCCTTGTTGTAAGTGGATTGTAAGCATTC
>WSFP011348518.1:0-35715 GCA_009831015.1 Picea engelmannii
TAATAATCAATTTCTATTAAAGAGTGAAATATGTAGAGACTGTAAAAGAAAATACAGAGTGAAATGAACTCGCTAGAATGGTGGCAACTTATCTCTAAGAAGAGATGTGACGACACGCATTCGCAAGAAGATGATTACAATGAGGTTGAAAAGTCCTTTTAACATAAAACATCAATGATAAAACCCTAACCCCAAAAGGTTTGTGGGCCCTGATGTGGTTAGTTGATACGTCAACTTCCTAGGGATGTAACATTTGTATACAATCTCCATTTGGGGTGCTCGATAGCTCATTGGAAATGTATATTCGACAAGTACACATTCGGAAAGACCCAATTCAAATCCTTTAAGTTGTGCTTCCAGGTCGAAAAAATGTCGTTTAGGGTCTCAAAATGTCCCCATAACTTCAAGACTCGAAAAAAACCATAGAAAATTGCTAAGACGGAAACTGTATTTTGAGATAGTGGAATAGGTGGGTGGTCACTGATGTCCACCTGGATCAATCCTACCTCCTTAGGAAGCAATTGTATCCATTGAATTGAGTTCCCCCATCAAATGGGGAAACGTCTGTTGAACTTGACGCTTGATGACCCACTTGCCTTGGTGCAGTAGCTACCATGATTTAACAACCTGATAGAGTTGGGTCTTTTGTTGGAAGGTTCCCTTAACTTGTGTGTCAATGATTTGATAAATGGATGCTTGTTCCATGCAGTTAGGGTTAAGCTCTGTAGGTGTTAGTTTCTCTGTCACTTTCAATGTGTCTAGAAGTGGTGGAAAATATGGTCGAAGGAGATCCACATTGAATACTAGGTGCAATCCTAGGAAGGGGGGAATACTCAACTCAAAAGTATTGTTTCCCACAGCCTTAGTGATGGTGTAAGGTCCATATCAAAGTGGACACAACTTCCAATGGGTTCCTCTAAGGCACTCTTTTTTCAAATGAAACCTAACCTTGTCTCCCACCTGAAACTTGTGGGGCACCAGGTGTTGATCATGGTGTTGCTTGTACTTAGCATTGATTTTCTACAAAATACCATGGACATGTTGGCCTATGTGTTGAATCCGTTCAATGAATTTGTTGGCTTTGTCAACCTCAGATTGAGCATGGGAATATTTTTCCTATGTGGATGCAGGGGGGAAGTGCTACATCAATGGGGCCCAATGGTTGAAATCCAAAGCCCACCTGAAAAGGGTTGTGGTTGATCGAGCTATGGAGGGATTTGTTGTAGATGTGTTGGACACAAGGAAGGCTCTCATCTCATGTGCATGGATGCTTGGATTTGTACATGTGCAAGATATGTATGATCATTCTATTGACGACCTTTTTCTGTCCATTAGTCTTAAGGTGGAAGGCCATGGATTTGGTGGGATTGGTGACCAGAGGCTCGACTAAAATGTGCTCAAGAATTTGTTGTCCCAATTTGATATGATGGTTTGTGGTAGTCCAAACTGAACCAATACACACTCGAAGAAGAGTCTGGCAGTGGCCTCGGCTATGACATTCTTCTTACACACGGTCAAAATGGCCATCTTAGAGAATCGATCAACAACCATGAATACACAGTCATTGTCATTCTTGGTTGAGGGGAGACTTGACATGTAGTCCATCCAAATGGATTCCTAGGGCCCGTCGGGAGTAATGCAAAGGGGTGTGCAGTCCTTGTTTTCTAATGGTTGTCTTGGCAATGGAGTAGGCAGTGTAGAATCTCATATACTTACTAGCATCTCGTCAAAGCTTTGGCCAATAGAAATACTTATGTAGTACTGCCACTGTCTTCTCCATGCCAAAGTGACCTGCTACCCGACTGTAGTGAGATTCCCAAATCAACTTCACATGCTCACTTGAAGGAACACAAAGATGATCGGGATGGCATAGCAGTCCATCCTGATGATGGAAGTCATCGACGGTCGTGCATGTTCCCAACATCTGGTAGGTCGTAGCAAAGTCAAGATCATTGTCATAGAATTGGGACCACCCTGAGGTCTCATTCCCACAAGTGTCAAGCACCGTGATTATTATTTCAACTCGAGGTCGACTGAGGAAGTCGACGAAGTGATTGGTGCTCCCTTTCTCATACTTAATGTTGATGTGAAATTGCTGCAAGTATGTGGACCACTTTTGATGGCGGTGATTCTGTAATTTTCCTTATGTCTACATGAACTGCAAAGGCTTGGGATCCATATGGATGATTGTCTCCTTCCCTAGAATGCAATGCTTCTGTTGGCAATAAGATTGTATGATGGAATACATTTCTTAATCATAGGTGGGATACTTATGGACGACATTTGAGAGTCAATCACTATGATAGGCCACCAAATGATTGTCTTGAGTAAGAACGACACCAAAAACATAATCTAAAGCAGTTGTCTCAATCTCAAATGGTTGTTGCATATAGGGTAAGTAAAGCACCGAGGTTGAGCATAACCGATGTTTTAGATCATCAAAGGATTTATGTTGTGACCTTCCCCACACAAATTTGTCTTTGCAACCACCCTTGGTCACTTCTCTAAGAGCCCATGCAATATGTGAGAACCCCAATACAAATCAACGATAAAAGTTGGCAAGACCTAAGAAGCTCTAAAGCTCAGTTAGTGTTTTCAGGGATGGCCAGTCATGGATGACTTGTATCTTGGCTAGATCGACATGCACACCATGCTCATCAACAATGTATTTGAGATATTAGACCATGTTCATGCCGAGGAGCATTTCTTTAAGTTAGCATATAGCTTATGTTCTCGCAGAGTGTGGATGACTTGTTGAATGTGGTACAAATGTCATGTCCAACTCTTTCTGAAGATGAGGATGTCATCCAGATATACAGCCATAAAGGAATTGGTGAAGGGTTGCAAGATGTCATCCATCAACCTCAGGAAAGTTTTCAGAGAATTCGTCAAGCCAAAGGGCATGACCAACCACTTGAAAATACCTTATTGAGACTTGAAAGTAGTCTTCCATACGTCAGTTTGTTCTATGGGGACCTAGTGGTAGTTGAACTTCATATCAATCTCACTAAACTAATTTTCCCCCTTGAATTGGTCGAGAAGGTCATCATTGTAAGGTCCCGTCTTTCTTTTGCATGACCACGATTAGGCTTCCGCGGGGTGAGGAGCTTGCGTGAATGTGCCCTTTTTGGAGCAGCTCTTGAATATGGCACTTGATTTCCACATTTACTTGGAGAGAGCGATGATACATTGTCCCATTACTAAAAGGCATTCCAAGGATTAGCTCAATTAAATGCTTGACTTGACAATGTAAAGGTACCCTAGTAGGTGAGGTGAAGATGTCTTGGTATTCTTCCATGAATTTTTCCACTTGCTTCTACTGCGTAGAGGAGCCTTGTGCAAAGGCCATGGATGTGGTTGTGACCTTCTATTCACTTTAAGGGTGAATCATGAAGAGTACAAATTTATTAGTTTAGGAGACAACCTTCCTACACTACTTAGATGAGACCAAAGAAATTGCGGTATGTGGAGCAACCTCTAGTATCCTGTACAATTGTCCACCCATAGTAACAATGACACTACGAGGTTTAGACTCATATACAACATGACATTTCCACATATATGGATATCCTTAAATAACATCACAAACGTTAAGTGGGGAAACATCACACAATACCTCATCCTTGAAGGTCTTGATGCCATAGGGTAGACGACATTGTTGGATAATGCCAAGATCTCATCCTTGGTTGATATACCCGATGTTGTATAGCTGCGAATGTGGTGTTGTTGACAACTCAAACCAATTAATGACCTCTACTAAGATGAGGTTATTTTTTCTTCTGCTATCAACAATGAAATGTAGCAAAGCACCCTTCACCCACATCTGTGAGTGAAAAAGGTGCTCACCATCCTCCGGCTCTTCTAGTTCATTTGGCTGGATCTTGGTGGTAGCGACTGTGGCACTAGGTTTTGCATCAATGATCTTCTTCCTCTTGTCTAGATTTGAATCAAATTCGGAGACTGGATTTGATTATGAGGCTTTTAGCTTGGCCATTAATGACTGCTTCAAGCAAAATTCATCGGTATTGTGCCAACGATTTTTATGGAACTTGCACCACTTCCCAATGTCTTTCTTCATCTTCCCATTACCCTTCTTTGTCTCCCGATTAGACAGGTTTTCCATCCTTCCTTTGTCCTTTTTTCTATGTGTTGGGGTTGCCATTTCCCTGCTTCTGCTATGATGCATTCGTAGATCCAAACTACTAGTTATTCCTCTGCTTAAAAATTTTCTCGGTTTTGACAACATATCAATAAGCGACTCCCAATGATGAGATGTTTAGAAACTCCATTTATATTTGGATGTACCTGTGTAGACCCCGTGGTATTTTAGAACTAGATGTCGCTCAAAGTCTCTGGTACCCAGCTTGGTGTGCAAGATATGGAAGGTATATGTGAACTACAACGTTGTTTAGTCCCTCTATTGACACAGTGTGGTCCATCTTGTGTACTGGTCGACACAATTTCCAACAGAGTAATATTTTTCCTTGACGACATCCATAAAAGAGTCCCAAGTGAGCTTGACCCAAAATATTCAAAATTCCTTTATGGAGATTTTTTCACAGTAAGTCTCCCACCAATGTCTCGCAAAGGTGATCTTTTTCATATTGGAAAAATTGTGGACACAGAAATACCCTTCTAATAGATTTAACCACTTTTCCAAAGAATTCACATTTATCTAACCTTCAAATACGAGAATATAAAAATTTACTTGTATCTTGAAAGGGGTTACACCTCCAAAGTGGTCACTTAATGAAGATGCATTTGTTGTTGTCGACAGTCGTCGAAGGATCTCGGAAAAATTATCCATCATCTCGTTCCTATATTGCATGAGGGCTTCTGCGCGCAACATATTAATAGGATCTCCTTCTCGCTTGTCTCTCTTTTCCTCCACCATGGGTGACTATCAGGGTCGATGAGGATGATATTCCAAAGGCTCAACTAGTTTGAGTCCCAATTCCTTATACCCAGACCTCGTTGGGGACATGCATAGAGAAATCGATAAAGAGAAAACCGCTCTCATACCACTGATCCAGATTTATGAGGGAACAAAATGAAACACAAAATAGGACAGAAACATAGAGATATAGTAATATTTAATTTTTATTAAACAATGAAATATGCATAGACTGTAAAAGAAAATTCAAAGTGAAATGAACTCGCTATAATGGTGGCAACGTATCTTTGAGAAGAGATGTGACAACTATGCACATTCACAAGAAGATGATTACATTGAGGCTGAAAAGGCCTCTTAATATAAAGCATTAATGAGAAAATCCTAAACATCCAAAACCTTTACCCAAGAAGATGAAACGCCAAAAGGTTTGCGGGCCCTGATGTGGTTAGTTGGTATGTCAACTTCCCAAGGATGTTACTTTTGCATATGATCTATGTTTGGGGTGCTCGATAACTCGTCAGAAAGGTCTAGCCCAGAAGTACACATTTTCAATAGCCTAGTCATTAATGTATATTTATTTTATGGTATAGAACCATGGTTAAGTGTTTATGTAAAATGATAAGAAAACATTTATGTTTTATGTGCAAATGTGTGTGAGAGTAATGTGGAAAAAAATTGAATAGTTTATTATTTAAATATGAAAATTTAATGAGCAAACCAATCAAAAGTTCAATAGGAACTTCTAGTTGGCTTATAAATACTAGCATAGATCCATCTTAACTCCATATTTATTAAGCATCCATAGAGATTAAAACAAGGAAGCCCCAAACTTCTTAGTAATTAAAAGATGGTTAAGATGATTATGTGTTGGTATATTTTATTATTGTATTGATTTTTCATTATTATCCCTGCAACGCCAGGGATATAGTATTTGATTTTCCCTTTGACTGTCTATTCATTTGCCTCTAACTAAAAATTTGTGTGCAATAACTAATGTTAAACATAGAAAAGAAATATATATTTTTTAAATATAATAAAATAATTTATTTATCTAAAATCTAGTTGGCTAATATCTTTGAGGTCTTATGGCAAGTTTCACATCGTTCAATGTTTAGTATGAATGGAGTTTAGAAACCTGGCCTATAGGATGAGAGAGGGAGAATAAAATGATGTAAGACTGTGTACATCGTGTGAGCTATGTTTAGTGCTAAAACGCATTTAGAGGAGCATAATATGAATAACTCGGCCTACTTTAATCATCAAATGTATGAGATTGGATTTGTTCCCATGCATTTGGATTTGTGCAGTGGCTTCCAATTGTTCGTGAACTTTGGCGCTTACTTTTTAACCTTGCGACAACCCTTTTTATATCCATGCGATCTTTTGTTTATCCACAATACCAAGTGTTATAACCACGGGATTCAATTATCGACGACCAGACTATTGTGTTTAACACTTACACAATAATAAAATAATGTCAATATGGCGATATCCGATATCGACGAGAACTGTCGATCTGGCAGATCCCGGATTAGATCTTCATTGTCAATTCTTTAACGCTATTACAAAGGGTTTTTCCCATTGGAACCATGAAGAACCGTTATCAAAACTGTGTTATCAGTTATATGGGTATTGGTTGTTATAATAATCGCCAACAAACAAAATTTACCGATGGTTGAGGATGGATCTGGAACTTTCCATGGAACTCTACAACTGGAACTTCTCTGGGTATCAGGTACCACTGCAACACAATGCAATCTCCTTATTACTTTGATCCAACGGTCCCAGAGTGATCTCTTTGTAGATCAACGGTCTTAATCTAATTACAAAAATGATTTGACCCGGTTGGTTGTTTAGGTCTATGTTGCAACTAATTATACCAACAACCACACTTAATGATCCTCGTAGTTTGATCCAACATTTAGAATGATTATTAATGACACTTAACTCTGAACATTGTATTCAAAGGCATTAAAGAAATGAACATCGTGGGAGCTATGCTTTGTGGTCAAACACATTTAAAGGAGTATAGTACTGATAACTTGGTCTACTTTGATCATCGGATGTATGAGATTGGATGGGTTCATCTTATTAAACAAGACAGATAATTATACTGACGGTGATACTCAATGATCCTTGTAGTTTGACCCAGCAGGTCTGTGTTGCAAGTCTATGCATTCAAGGTAGCACCCTTGTAGTTTGATCCATCGTTTGCCCCATTTGTCATCGTTCTATATTTTATTTTCTTCAACTATGTCAAGGTTGGTTACCGTGTTTTTTATTTTCTTCCGCTCTCTCAAGTTTTCGCATGTTGAAGCAAGGAATTATTAGAGTAATTTTGGATTGCTTGTAAAGAATGGTCATTTCTAGCTTTCCTTTGTGTGTTCATTAGGGGTTTGGGTTTATGATGGATTGAAATCGAGTGTGAGAGCTCTCGCTACGTGGTTTTTATATAGAGACAAGGTATTCATAGATACAGAGAGAAGGTATTCAAAAAAGCGAGGATGAGGTAACCAATCCATCTAATAAAAATGCACATGGAAGCAAATCATTTTTTTATTTGGCCATGAATTTATGCTTTCAAGATTTTTTCCAGTTTTGTGGAATGAGGCTCAAAAAACCCTAGTTTCGTACCTTTTCTCTAACTGTAGAGTTATAGGTTCATATTTATTTCTACTAGTATTTCTCTTTGTTTCGTGCATTGTAAACTTAAAATCTAACTCAGGGCATCAAGCTCAATTGATTATTTCAACACACCATAAAAACTAATTGTTGGTACACGCACCTTGCACCAATTGAACTTTGTTACAAGGTAAATAAACTTTTGTTTGTTGTTGATTTCCCACTTCTAGCTTGATCATTCCATTTATTATAAATCTTGCATTAATGTGACTTAACTAGGCCATGGTGATCAATCTACACCTCGACCACAACTGAAATCATGTCAACCATAGATGAAATCGCATTGAATTTCAAAAACACTTCCTCGATCCCATTCTATAAGTTATCTGCCATTAAGAGGTGGCATTCGAACTCCAGTAAAAATGTCTCTTTTTAACTGCGGTAAATTAATGCCCCGTGATCATTCCAACATTCTGAATTAAAGTCGAACATAGTGTTGAGTGTAGAGTAGTGTTAATTTTGAGACCTTCCTTCTAAACTACCTTTAACTGAATTTAAATCCTTAGGATTTTAGATTGAAGGTTGATAGGTTAGCATGTTGGATGCTATCTCTGCAAGATGGTCGCCTAAAGAGTTAGACACTGAGAATATACGAGTTTGTTGTCCTTACACAAATATTTTGGTCCATTTCTCTCCATATTGGGGACGGGCCATTCCCAAAAGGAAAAAGGCCTCTTGATTCTCGATGTCGATCAAAAGAAATGGAAATTTTTGACCTGGAACAAAATAGGAGAATGGTATGAGACTCCTCTTGATTCCACCCAAGACCTCCATCTATCTATCTCTTGGATCGAAGAATTAGAAATAAACAAACCTCTTAACTATTTTTGACATTCCATCTTTCCCTAGACTATTGTTCCCCACTCGGGCATTGATTTAATAGGCTCAATATCTATAAGATCAACCTCCTCAATTTTATATCTAAGATAATCAAACAATATACCAAGTCAAACAAAGTCTCGTGGCATAACCCTATAGAGCTCCATCAATGATATATCTTTGATCGATATCGGTCTTGCTTTCAATATGTTTTGGCTTGCCCCCACCTATGTAGGTTCATGCCAACTCTAATTAAAAAAGCGCCCTACTTAGATGTCATCCCCGTGAAGAAAGAAACCTTAAATTTGTCACATATTTTTTGTTTATTGAAGTGTGTTCTAACAAAACATTTGTATTTTGTTTTATTGAAATTAGTTTTACCATTACTGTAATGTTTCAACAGATCGCCTATGTTTCTTTGATCAAATGGTAAAGTGGGTTTTTTATGTCTATGGTGCATATGAAATACAATTAAAGTCTAATTATTATTTTTATTTTCCAGGAGCAAGTTATATCAATCAACAAATTTTCCAGGAGCAAGCTATATCAATCAACAATTGTTTTCAATAGTGAGTCATATTGATAAAAACAAATCAATGTTCACAGAACGAAAATACGATATGCTCTTCTAAGATTTTGTTGTTCTCTTTATTGAAAGTCCTATAATATCATAAACAAAACTTAGGGGCCATTCGAATGACACAAATTAAGAAATGTTAGAAATATTAGATGTTGAAAGCTACCAAGCTAAAGAGAAGTGCATTTCACATACCACCATTGACCATGTACTGGATATCAATGGTCTTTTTAGATTGGATGCATTTTCATATACTCCTGGATATTGTTTATTTGATGCATTTCATGTGCTATTGCATTTTCGTTACACCTACATTGAACTGTGAAATGGATTGATAGATCATTTCTTGGTTTGTTTAAGCGACGACGATGCATAGGCATTAGAGTCATATCAATAAGAGATAGAATTTGATTTTTTGTACTAACTGCACGAAATCCGTGATGTAGTCACATACCTTTCCAAAATGTGTCTTTTTGCATCTTCAAATGTAGATGAAAATAAGAGAGGGCTATGGGGAGATACATTTTGCATATGATGTCTAGCAAAATGGTTGAACATATCAATCATAGTCTGGTCACTAACAAGAAAAACAAGGTATTTGCATTTCAATAGAAATGCAAATTGAGACCCATATTGCATCTTATTCCATGATGCAAATCCCTTTAGTGGTCATTATGAACCATTTCTTTACAAAAAACTATCCAGGTGTGATTTTGAGGATTCTAGTACTTGCTTGTCACTAATGTGCAAGGACATTGAATAGAATTGGAAGTGCATTATGCATATCATGTGTGCTCATGGATTGAGCATAGTAGTAAGTAGCAGATCTAGTTGTGACAACAATCTATTTGATACAATTTTCTATCTGGTAACGAACTTCAATGTACAATCCTTGAGACTTTATATTGTACAATCCTTCTACAATGCAATTACAAGTGGTGACCACATTGCACTTCATTTCTTAAACCAACACTTGATGCCCAATGTCATACGGAATACGATAATTATCGACAGTTGGAAAGCATATCTTGTGAATATGGCAATGTCATATAAGAAGAGAAAAATAGAGGGTGGACCATGCTATTTGCAATGGATATCAATCATTTTCAATGTAAATATCCAAGTATGTTCCTCCTATAGCATGAACATTTTGAGCCTCTACCCTGCTCGCTCGACCTGTGACAAAACAATTGATGTGTTTTCATTTGAAACAGATCCATTTCACATTCACTATGAACCATTGCTAACAGAACATCACAATGTCATATGCAATGTGCACTCTGGCCAAGTTGTAATGGCTCTAAACAACCCAGATCGAGTTGGCAATCATGTGTCGATGGAAATGCCAACTACCACAAGAATGAACCATAACGTGTTGCCCCCTGAAAATGTGCTAGAAAGACATCAACATATACATCATCTACATGATAGCGATAAAATGTCAATGCCAAATAGTAGTTCCATCTCTGAGATGGCTTCTCAACAAACAAACACATGTGCTACTAAAAATCATATGCTTTCTTGTCACATACTAAAAAAATGATTCGTGAAAATAACAGATGCATTGACAAATCCCCCATTTGACATGTCCTGAAAAGACATGTAGATGAATGCCATACATATTCCATCGATTCAACAATGCCTCGTAATAAAATAACATGAACAACATATCCTACACTGAAACAAACCCTTTTTTGTATCGAATTTGAACATAACAGAGCAAGAGAGACTATGCCTACTGAACATGTCCATCTAAAAAAAAAGATGTGAATAAAGTATATATGAAACATGTTCAAGACACACTTAGGAACACATCTGCAATTTGTGAGGAACTTCATTTTTCACTTAACATTCAATGCATCACCCAAGACCTGGAAGAAGAATATCTTAGCTTGACAACAAATGAAAAAACACTCTCTTTTAAGAATATATGTCTTTCTTGCAGAAGAGCACTCCAAAATGGGAAGTTGCCACAATATTCAACACCTGAACAAATAAGGTGTAACATTCCATTATAAATTGGAAGCACACTTTTAGAATTTGAAGAGAGACTTGTTGGGTATGTGTTATATTCTTTGCATGTGTGTGTGTGGGCGCGTCAGATTCGACAACTGCATCTTATGCTCCCTCTAGTAGTAGTCTCTGTGTTGTCTGCGTCGGGTGCTTCCTAGGGGGGTCCCAAGGGGGGCAGGTATGCCCCCCCTGGTTACGCACAACATTCGGGGCAGTGCCCCAGAATTTTTTTGGGGGCGGTTTTCTAAATTAATCCCAGATTAAGGGATTAGGGTTTTGGTATCTACGGAATATCTAAAAACATTGTATATATTGTATGGTGAATGGTGAAATTCGATATAATGAAAATAAGAAAGGTTTTCCCCGGTTGAGGGTTTTCGGTATAAATATCTATGTACTATGTGAATGAGCCATTGATTAATTTATGTTTTACTTAAGAATCTATATGCATTGCTTTACTTCACAACTTTAAAACTTACATGTGGTATCAGAGCTCGTTTTTGGCTTCAGAGGAACACCTTTATTTATGAGGGTTTGGCTCAATCTTGATAGATCAAGTTTATCTTGGGTCTCTGATAAACCTAGGTTTAGTGGGAGCTTTTGCAGTGGAGATTCGAGTATATAAAGAGGAATGACGAGCTCATCTAGAATCGAGATAGAGAATTTCAATGGTAAAAACTTTGAGCTATGGAAGCTCAAGATGGAGGACCTTCTTGTAGACAAAGAACAATGGATCGTTGTGGATCATCGTTGTGGATCCTGGTACACAGCCTATTGGTACGCAGCCTACTGGAACATAGTCGACTGGTACACAACCTACTAGTACACAAACTACTAGTACACCACCTACTGGTATGTCGAAGGAAGATTGGGAGAAGTTGGACAAAAGAGCAAGGAGTACTATTCGACTCTATCTGAAAAATTCGGTGTTGTTGAATGTCTCGGGAGAATCTACAGCCAAGGAACTATGGGATAAGTAGGGGAATTTGTATCAATCAAAGTCCCTGGTAAACAAGTTGTTTCTTCGAAAGAAGTTGTATCATCTTAGGATGGAAGATGGAGATTCTGTGACAGAACATATAAATGCCTTTAATACTCTCGTAAGTCAACTTGTCTCTGTTAATATTACAATTGCAGAAGAAGATAAGTGTATTACTTTGTTATGTTCTTTGCCAGACTCTTGGGATAATCTGGTTGTAGCAATTGGTAGTACCACTCAATCTACATTGAAGTATGAGGATGTAGTTGCATCCTTGTTATCTGAAGAGATGAGGTGGAAAAGCATGGATGGTCATAGCACAAATGCTTTATTTGTAAGAGGTCATACCCAAGACAGGAATCCTGGTAAGTCTTCGGGGTGGAGACCTAAATCTATAGGTAGATCTAAGTCTCCAGGAAAATCTTTGAGGAAATGCTCGAAGTGTGGTAAAACATGGCATTATAAGAAAGATTGCAAGTCTAAAAAGGTTGATAAACCAAAGGGTCCTGATAGTACCTCTTCCATAGAGGCAAAAACCTCCACTGAAGAAGGAGGTGGTGTTTACCTGGCATCTACAGGTACACATGCAGATCATGATGTATGGTTGATCGACTCAGGTGTGTCATACCATATGACTCCTCACAAGGAGTGGTTCTATGAATATGAAAAATACGATGGTGGTGATGTATTCCTAGGAGATGACTCGACAACCAAAATCATGGGACGTGGAAGGGTTAAGTTGTTGCTAAAAGATGGAAGGATTAGAACTCTCCCTGAGGTTCTGCACATTCCAGAACTAGCCAGGAGCCTGATATCTGTAAGCAAGTTGGATGATGCAGGAGGGGATACTGTATTTGGAAAGGGAACTTCCAAGATCATAAGAGGAGAAATGGTTTTGATGAGGGGAGTTCGGTGTGGAACTCCATACAAGTTGTTGGGAAGCACTTATACTAATGGGTGTAACAGTTCTGTTGTCCCTGAGCAGAGAAATGAAGGAGAAAAGACCAATATTGTCCCTGAAAAGAAGACCATGTTGTGGCATCAAAGACTGTGGCATATTGGAGAAAAGGGCCTTCGAACACTACACGATAAAGGTATGGTTGAAGGTATATCTAATTGCACTCTGGATTTTGATTTTTGTGAACATTGCATATATGGTAAACATAATCGAGTAAGATTCTCATATGGTGCTACAAGAGCAAAGGGGATCTTAGAGTTGATACACAGTGATGTGTTTGGACCTGTTCTTGTTCCATCCCTAGGTAAATATGTGTATTATGTTTCATTCATAGATGATTTCTCAAGGAACACATGGATTTATTTTCTTAGAAAGAAATCTGAGGTATTTGATAAATTTAAAGAGTTTAAGGCTCTGGTAGAAAATCGGACATAAAAGAAAATAAAGGTATTGAGAATAGATAATGGTGGAGAATTCTGCGGAAATGAATTCGAAGTATTCTGTTAGAAGTGTGGTATAGCAAGGCAAAAGACTACTCCATACACTCCTTAGTAGAATGGAGTTGCAGAAAGGATGAACAAGACATTGATGGAAAAATCAAGGAGCATGCTCAGCGGTGCCGAGTTAGGACAAGAATTTTGGGCAGAGGCAGTGGGTACAACATGTTACCTGTTCAATCGATCACCTTCATCGGCGTTGGATGATAAAACTCCACATGAGGTATGGTCTGGAAAGAAACCCTCTCTTCAACATATTAGAGTATTCGGTTGTGATGCTTATGTACATGTTCAAAGGAAAATAGGAGTAAGTTGGATAAAAAGGCTGAAAAGTGCATCTTTATTGGTTATAAATATGGTGTGAAAGGTTATAAGCTTTGGAACCCATAAACCAAGAAGATTGTTTATATTCGAGATGTTGTTTTCATAGAGGTAAAAGATGTGTCCAAACAAGAATTCCTACCAACGCAAGACAAACCTGAGAAAATAGAGCCTGAGTTGGATGATACAAAATCTGAATCATCTGAAGAAGAGGAAGCAAAAGAAGAAGAAGAATCTCATACCCCAGTATTAAGGAGATCAGTGAAAGATAAAAGGCAACCAGAAAGGTATAGTCCACCTCATTTCCGTTCCAATTTTGCTTTATCTATTACTAATGATGATCCCAGAACTGTCAGGGAAGCAGCGAATTCAGAGGATAGTAAACTCTGGAAGAAGGCCATGCTTGAAGAAATGGATGCCTTGGATAAGAATGAGGCATGGTATATAGTTGAGTTGTCAGCTGGAAGACAATTTGTTGGTAGCAAATGGTTGTTTAAGAAGAAGTTTAATGCAAAAGGAAAAGTGGAGAAATACAAAGCTCGGTTAGTAGCAAAAGGTTATTCCCAGGTAGAGGGAATTGACTTTGGTGAGATTTTTTCTCCTGTTGCTAAGTTAACTTCTATTATATTTATTTTATCTATTGCTGCTTCTTTTGATCTTGAAGTGGAATAGATGGATGTGAAGACAACATTCCTACATGGGGATCTGGAAGAAGAAATCTACATGAAGCATCCAGAAGGCTTTGTAGTGAAGGGAAAGAAAGAGTTGGCCTGTAAGATAAAGAAGTTACTATATGGTCTGAAGCAATCACCTAGGATGTGGTACCAAACGTTTGACACATACATCCTTGGATTGGGATTTGTGAGAAGCAGGGTTGATCACTGTGTATATTCCAAGGCAGGTTGGTAATCACTTCATTTATGTAGTGTTGTATGTTGATGACAAGTTGTTGGTAGAAAATAACATGGATGTTATCAAGGAGGTGAAATCGCAGTTATCCTCCAAATTTGACATGAAGGATCTCGGTGTTGCTAACTTCATTATGGGAATGGAGATTAAAAGAGATCGGGCAAACAGGAAACTTTGGTTGAATCAGAGAAAATATGTTGCGTCGATATTGCAGAGGTTTAATATGCATGGAAGTAAATTGGTCAAGGTTCATATTCCTATAGGTGTAAAGTTATCTGCAGATCAATGTCCTAAAACACAGGAAGAAGAAGAGGACATGTCCCATGTTCTGTATGCCAGTGCAGTTGACAGTTTGATGTATGAAATGGTCTGTACTAAACCAGACATTACACATGTAGTGGGAGTTTTGAGCAGGTATATGTCAAAACCAGGGAAGGAGCATTGGACATCAGTAAAGAGGGTCTTAAGGTATTTGTGTGGCACTACCAATTATGGATTGTGCTACCAAGGAAGACCAGTATTGGACAGAGTGGTGGACATACATGGTTTTGTTGATGTAGACTGGGCTGGAGATCTGGATCACAGAAGATCTACAAGTGGGTATGTGTTTAACCTATTTGGAAGAGTAATCAGTTCGATGATCAAAAGATAGGTTGTAGTGGCACTCTCAACTACAGAAGTTGAATACATGGCAACCACTCATGCAAGCAAGGAAGCAGTATGGTTACAGAGATTGTGTTCAGGTATTGGGTTGGTACAACAAGCAGTGAGATTAGATTGTGACATCCAGAGTGCAATCTTCCTGGCAAAGAACCCAACTTATCATTCGAAGACAAATCATATTGATGTTCAGTATCACTTTGTGAGAGACATGGTTGAGGAAAAGAAGGTGTTGCTGGAAAAGGTTGACACTTTGAAGAATGTTGTAGATTCATTGAAAAATTATGTGAGCACAGAAAATTTCTCCTGGTGTAGAGTAACAATGGGCATTGTTGCCCTGGATTGTTGACTATATAATCCTATGGACCCCTGGATGCAAAGAAAATAACAAGTGGGAGAATGTTGGGTATGTGTTATATTCTTTGCATGTGTGTGTGTGGGCGTGTCAAATTCGACAACTGCGTCTGATGATCCTTCTAGTAGTGTTATTTGTGTCATCTGTGTCGGGTGCTTCCTAGGGGGGTCCCAGGGGGGGGCAGGTATGGCCCCCCCTGGTTACATGCAACGCCTTGAAAAAACATTTGGGGTGGTTTTTGCTATTTTTAGCGGTTTTCTAAATTAATCCCAGATTAAGGGATTAGGGTTTTGGTATCTACAGAATACCTAAAGACATTGTATATATTGTATGGTGAATGGTGAAATTCAATATAATGAAAATAAGAAAGATTTTCCCTCGTTGAGGGTTTCCGGTATAAATCTTAGTGTACTATGTGAATGAGCCATTGATTAATATTTGTTTTACTTAAGATTCTATATGCATTGCTTTACTTCACAGGTTTAAAACTTACAATGTGGAATTTGTGAGGAATTTCTTTTTTCTCTTAACATTCAATGCTTCACCCAAGACCTGGAAGAAAATATCTGAGCTTGACAACAAATGAAAAAAAACACTCTCTTTTAAGAACATATGTCTTTCTTGCAGAAGAGCACTTCAAAATGGGAAGTTTCCACAATTTGCAACACCTGACCAAATAAGGTGTAACATTCCATTATAAATTGTAAGCACACTTTCAGAATTTGAAGAGAGACTTGTATCACTGAGAATTGTATTCGCACAAATTAGGCAATGGGATTACAAATGATCCTAGATGGGCTTGACGAGTTCAATTATCAATGTACTTGTCCACATGGATGTTGTGCAAAAATCATTTCCACGGTTCATGGATGACACAATGACAATTGTAGTTACATTTAAAACATGATTGCAATGCAAGAATGCATATCAGACCGGAAAAGTACGTGTAAATGTTGTCATGAGAGCACTAAAAGAATTATGTTCTAGATCTCTATATAAGGCTAAAAACATCTCTATAAATAAATAATGGATTGATATTCTTGAACAATGCAATGGAAAATGCATGGAAGATGGAAATTTTGATTGTGAAAGTGATGTGGACATGAAATTGGATAATGAAAGGGCAATTGAAACATTAATACATGGATTCACAGAGTCATAACCCATTAATGATTTGCAAGACAAGATCATTGAACTCACACCTACTGAAGGGAAACGCCCACTTGGGATTTTCAAGGACATGTATGGAGAAGAAATAAACTTTCCAACACTATTCTTCGGAGATCCCCATGTCGATGACGTTGTAAAGAGATTTAGCTACCATAAAATAGCAAAATGGGAATTTCTACATGCTAGCAGTGATTTCTCATATCACACAACAAATTTGTTTTTCAAAATAATGCCCATATTAATTGACAAAGTACTCTCTCTCATATGGGTGCGCATAGGAAAAGGCCAACTAAGAGGAAGAAAGATATTAGCAAAATATGTAATGTACAAACCAAACTTGGAGAAAATACTTAAATCTGACATTGTATTGATAGACTTAAAAAACATTTGTATTTCACCTAATTACCTGCAACAGATCAAGAAAAATATATTTGCAATGATACAATAGTTGGGGCCACCAACTTTTTTCGTTACATTCACAAGTGAAAAGCATCGGTGGAATGAATTTGTCTCTACATTGACTAAGTTATATAGGAACAGGGGAAAGAAAAAGCACACTGAAACTTTGGAAGACAATGACATTGATTACCTCATACGAAAAGACTCGATCACATGTAGTCATTATTACAGAAATATAATCAATGTTGTAAAGCAATTTATATGCCATGATGAAACATTCTTTGGAAACTTATTAGACTACTACTTTGTAGTTGAATTCCAAAATAGGGGAAGCGAGCATGAACATGGATTATTATGGATAGAAGATGCTCCAATATATGGAAGGGACGGTAACTTGCAAATTGAAAAGTTCTTGGACAAATACATAACATGTGACATAGACCATTTGGATCCAGATCTTTCCATGTTTCATAAGCATTACCATACAAGAAGTAGTAAGAAACAAGAGAATTCACGTTGCAAATACAACTTCCCTATGCTACCAATGAAGAAGACAACAATTCTTGAGCCAATAATCTTACTAGACAATGCTCTTAAGGAGAAGTCAAAGTCCCTATTTGCATCTTTAGAGCAAAAAAATTAAGACAGACTAATAAGCTTCGAACAGTTCTTGGTGAAATTTGAGCTAACAGAAGATGAGTACATCCAACTAATACAATGTACACTAAAACAATCGATAATATTCCTAAAATGAAAACCTTCACACATTTGGAACAATAGTTTTTCAAAGGACATGTCGAATTTATGGAATGCAAATACAAATGCACAATACATACTCAATGCATATGTTGCAACATCATATTGCAGTTCATACATGACTAAAGTTGACAAATGCATTTCGTAGAATACACAAAGAAAATGAAAAAATCGAAATTGATGCTATGCAAATGATATGCACACTTGGAAATGCATTGCTTAGTATTCAACAAATGTCCGCTCAACAAGACGTTCATATAACACTTTCTCTTCCATTGAATTTATGTTCAAGACAATGTATATTTATAAACACATATCCAATAGATCAACACACATTTATCCTTAATCCACCCTTTCTATTAAAACGAGAACCTGACAATTCAGAAGATGTGATGTGCCACTCTATTATTGATTACTACAGTGAGTGCCCACGCACTATTAAGAATATTTTCCTTGCTAAATTTGTCTCCCAGTATAAGAAAAATGGTACACACATATTAAAAAGGAAAAAACCAAATGTAACACAGTTCGTCAAATACAAGAAACACCGTGACATCGAAAATTTATGTAGAGAGAAACTATTGCTATATGTTCCATTCAAAAACAACGAACATACATTGAGGCATGACTTGCCCACATGGTTGGTTGTTTATAGTTTACATGCAAGTACAATACACATCAATGAAGATAAATTTACATACAACATCAACCCAACATGGGGCGATCTCGAAAGTGCAATTAGATAACAACCTTGTGGATATTGATGGTGCATTACAAGAATGAGAACCAACTAAAGTCTATTGTGAATAGTATGATTTGCAAGCAGACTAGCAATTCCCTCAACAACCAAAGATGAAGAAATTAATTAACCTAGGCTTCCAAGGCACAAACCACCCATTTTTCCTCGAAAATGAAGAATATTATAGGGTTCGAAGAATGATAAATAGAGAACAACAAGCAATTGTCAAAGACGTTGGCTTAAAGAAATCAATTGACATGAACATGGCATTATACTTGTTCCTCACATGTGGAGCAGGAACAAGAAAGACATTTATAGCAAAAATAATATTCCAAATGATTATACGAATATGTGATACACATAATATAATCAACCCTTTGAAACCAGAGGGATTGATACTGGAATACACATGCAAAGATGCTTACAATGCAGGTGGGACAACAATTTGCATTGCTAATGCCTTTCAACAAGTCTCATTTCCTTCCACTTATCAAGGAAATGTTAGACACCTTGTCAAAGTTTTATCAAGAACAATGGATTGTCTTCATTGATGAAGCTTCTTTGATTGGAAGTTGATTCCTATTCTCCATTGACAATAGACTACGAAACATAAAACATGTACATATGAAATACTTTGGGAACATAGATATGCTCTTTTATGGTGACCTTTATCAAGCACAACCCATACAAGATTCCCTCATATTTGAACAATCTACTATGAACATGTAACCAATAATATATGACTTCTTGAAAGATAATGTCAGGTGCTACGAATTGCATATGACAATGCGCC
Source organism: Picea engelmannii (assembly GCA_009831015.1). NCBI lineage: Eukaryota > Viridiplantae > Streptophyta > Pinopsida > Pinales > Pinaceae > Picea > Picea engelmannii. Next base: position 19,522 of record WSFP011348518.1, read on the forward strand.
AAACAAATGAAAGGTTTATTGCAATTCTCAATAGCATGCACACAAATAACCAGACAATTAAAAATTTGGCATATAACAATACGAATTGTATCTGACCTTCCCCAAGTGACCCAACATTCCCTCATCTATTCTACAGAAACAAATATGTTGCAATGCATACCAAATATATGTTATCGCTAATGTTTGGCAATGAACTTTTAATCAATGCAATTGATGAGGAGGAAGAAAACCATGGCAATGTACCATACCATCAACAAACAGTAATGTTTCCTTCCCAACTTGTCATAAAATTAAATATGCTTGTCGAAATATATGCATGCAACTACGATTCACCAGATAGTCTAGTCAATGGTGCAAATGGAATAATAAAATCCTACACCAAAACAAGAAAAAATCGATATTCTATGGATCAAGTTCTATGATCCACGTATTGGTCATCGCCAAGCTAATAGACTAGATTATTTATATAGCGCATATATTTCCCAAGACTAGATACCCATATTACACATAGCAAAACCAATATCATCGACAACAAAGATAGGCCACTTGAAAATCCGAAAACAATTCCCAATCTAACTTGCATGTGCACGCACAATACATAGGTCACAAGGTTTAACACCTAATTGTATTTCATTTGACCCTACTGGGATACAAATACATGGATTGGTATTTACATCCTTATCCTGTGTAAGAAACATAGAATATGTGTATCTTCTAAATGCTCTCACAATGGATAACTTCAAGGTGAAACCGAAAGTCGATAGTGAGATGCAGTGCTTGCAAAGTAATGCAAAATGGAGCCTAGAATATGATTTTCAGTCCATACAAGCAAACTAATCCACTTCAATTCGTTCGCTAAACATGCATAGTTTTCATGCACATATGAATGCATACTCAATGACTATGACGCAATGCAACTTGGCATTTTGTGCATGCAAGAAACACACTTGACACTATCCATGCAAAATGAACAATTTACAAATTTCAATTGCATATCAAATTGAAATAAACATGGGGTGATGATACTAGTAAAAAGACATCTAACAATAGTAGAACACATGCACTTCGAAGAACAAGCTGTAGAGGTCCTTGTCGCTAAAGTAGCAGTTTGTGGATCACATATTTCAATAGTCAACATCTATGGTGTACCACATGCAAGTCTGAACAATATAATGAGTACCATTACAAAAGAATTATGTCATTTTCATTCAAACGAAACCCTGGTCATTCTAGGAGACTTCAATATTGACATGTCAAAGAGTAATGAAAAGATAAAAAGATTGGAAAATTACATGTGCAATTACAATCTCCATCTCCTCTTGGACAGACAAAATCATGCACGAAAAGTGCTTATTGATCATGTCTGATCAAATGCAAACAACGAAAAATACAATATTTATATATTAAATACATATTGGACCAATCATGATACAATTTGTCTTCTACTTGAAATTTGAAATACACATAAATCATAATACATGTTAGCATATGAACTCTGAAATACATGTACATAATATTACATATTGGCATATTTCCATATTCATATCACATATTTACAAACTTTTATTTCCTTCCTTCTAAAGCAAAGCATATTTCCATATCCTTGTCACATTTTTTTCATTGTGGTTCACAGCACGAAGCTCACTACGTCCACAGTAACCCCCCTGAAATCCAGAGAACATAGGAGGTTCAAGTATTTCAAGAATATTTGGCTCACAAAGAGCAGCATGTTGTATAGATGAGACTCGAACCTGGGTGGGGAGGAGAAAACTCCCCGCCCCAACCAATTGAGCTACAACCACTTAGCCCATATCCTTATCACATATTTGCAATTCTCTTTTATTTGTGTTGAGTAAACAATTGTTTCCTTCCTACTAAAGCAAAGTATATTTCCATGTCCTTGTCACATATTTTGCAAGCTTGTTCTATCTATATTGAGTAAACAATCATGCTAATAATATATTACATCGACAATGCACATTGCATTTGCACCATACTAAAATCTATTTACTTTTCTAACTTACTTTGTTCAATGTAGAGTACATCAAAACTTTAAAAGAAAATAGGAAAAAAACAAACATGGAAAGAAAAACAAAAAGGTGCATATTCCTAACCTTATCTGTATTTTATTAGTTTGCATTTCATTTTTCATTTCTTAATATTGTATATTTCAAGTTCTTCTCACCTAATAGTTTAATTATTTTTCCACTACATTTTGTGCACCACCTTGGCATCATAACAAGCATAACAATTGAAGGAGAAGAAGAAATTATAAGCAATAGAGAAGAAGAAGAAATTATAAGCGATGGAAAGGAAGAAGAAACTCGGGAAGAATCTTCAAAGAGAAGGCATGCTCATAACAAAAACCCAACCAATATCTTCTTCAAAATAAATTATAGACATATATGGTAATTTAGATTCATGATGCATGACAATCTATAGTGACAATGCATATGCATTGACTGGTCAAAGGATTCATGCATTCTTCTTACTGTTTCCTTCCTGTTTCCTTCTTACTGTTTTCTTCCTAATAAATTATATACATATATGGTGAGGCATATAATAACCCAACTAATACATACTTTCGAGAGAATTATATACATATATGGTAATATATATATTCATCATGCATCGTATTCTATATCCACAATGCATATGCAAACCAAATGTGCCATGTTGTTTTTGGTATTATTTATTATAAGTTCTATGTCTTTTGTCCTATATAGGTGATTTGTTTACCATAGCTTGCTTGTAGGTGCTTCCATGTCAAACAAATTGCCATGTTCTACTATTGCTTCCTCTATAATATGTTTTAGTATCACTTCTTCTATCTTATATGTCTCATGTATGTCAAACTTGCTTTCCATGTTTTGGTATCACTTCTTCTATCTTATATGTCTTGTTATGTGTCAAACTTGCCTTGCACTTTAGAACACCATCTTGTACATATACATATCACTTATACACTAGTATATATTATATAATATGTTATACACTCTTACATATTGCATAGTTGATGTCCATAGTCGAGGTTTAAATGTTTGAAACAGGAGAAGCTGGACAAGCCAGGGAAGCATTGGCACTCAAGCAACACAAACATCACATCAACAACAATCACAATGTTAAATATTCATAAATTATGTTCCTTTCAACATTCATAGGATATCTTTCTTTTACACATGAAAGGCATGTATCATGTCAACTTATGCAACTCAACACCATTCGAGTCTGTTTGTACATTATGCAACTCTCCTACAGGGGCATCTGTATTGATAGAAGATGCAATGATCAATTGTCTTAAATGTCATCAAAGATGCCCTTTCACATATAAACACTGCCTCAATGTTATCATCCACATCATTGACAACAATATTGTACAGTTCACTATCAAAGAGCTTATTATGCACGATCTACTCCTTGGTCTAATAAACATGCCATATGAGATATATCTACACAAAAAACCAGCCACCATGTACATGTTACGTGACTTTCGAGTTCATAGTAGATTCACATTGAATGAAGACAACGTAGTCTTACATCTCGGATTAAAAAATAAAAATAAAAAACGTATTACAAAAACTTGAAAACTGACTTTACTTATTAAATTAATTGATTGGTTTTACTTATTCATAAGTAACACGAAAATGCTCATAGCTTATCTTTCACCTTAAATGTTTTATTTTTTGTGTAATGAACAGATATGGGAAAAAAATCCAATTTGATTCAAGCTTGTCTTTGCAACAATTCAAGAATAGTGTGTATCATATCAATAGCCAATTACAGTCATGCCCCTTCAACAATTCAAGAACAGTGTGTAGCATAGCAATAGCCAATTGAAACTTTTGTTTCTTTTGTTGAAGTATGGCAACACACCCTGTACCACAACCCAAAAATAATAATGGGTCTTGTGGCTTCTTAATTGTTGCCAGTCATAAAAAACACATGCACTCTCTACCTTGTGGTTGATATCTAAGTGATGTCCTTAACTGCAAGTTATCTTACTATAGAGGCATATATGTGTGATAACATTTTGGTCCATATCAATAATCTCATTTGTCTCTGTTTTTTTCCTTGCTTGAAAAATTCAATGGCATTTCAGGAACATTTTTATAGAGGCTGATTTAGAAATATTATACCATGTCTTGCTTCACAATGTGAATGTTTGTTCCAATTTAGGTTCTCTATTCTCGATATAATTTTGCTGGAAAATTGTAAGTGATTTTTTCAGATACTTTTTTATTTGGGCTACTCAGAAATTTCATGTCTAATTGTGTAATTCAGAAAAAGAAATCTAACCTAACATGTTTTTGCCATTTTAACTTATGTCTTCTTTCATGTATTTGTGTCTAGGCTTAGGTGATTTATTTTAATTTTGAATATTTTTTTGCAATATGTGTCATATGACCATTAAAAGGATAGTCATTGTCTAAGCGGTCTACCTTTTTAATGGAAAAATCATACAACCATTTATGAATGTGAAATTTAATATTTCTGTGGTGGGAGTTTTGTTTAGAATTATTTGGAAGAACCACAGTATTCATTTATGAATGCTTTTACAAATTTTCATAAATATGTCCCCACATATTGTTTGTCAAATTATTCAATAGGTTGGAGCTTTTTTGGATCCAAAGCACATAAATAAATGTTTTTTGTGTCCATCCTATGTTGCAAAAGTTAATTTTCTAAAACTAGTGATGGATGTGGATTTATCATTTGATAGTGTTGGCTCTGAAATTAGTGTTCACTTGAATCAATATTTAGAACTCTATAGCCCCTTTGATACAATCCAAGAAGATTTCCATGTGAGATGAAGCATCTATGTGTAGGGCCTTTTTGTGTACAATGGTCACATTGTTGAGTAGTTGATAAGCTATGCAAATCGATTTTGTTCCATTGCTCTTCTTCATTATGATATTTAAAGATTCGAGGATACATTGATATTGAATAAATCTTTGGTTTTGATATTTTTCCCTATAATATCCCCAACTTAGCTAGGATGGGATATTATAATCTTCCATGCAATTATGTTGTTTCTGGTTGTCATTTTTCTACAAATACTTTGCATTCATTCTATTAAAATACATTTCGTCTAACATATTGCAGGCAGTCTAGATACACCTGGATAAAAAAAAAAAATAATAGAGTATTTTATTATAAGTGAAGATATGAACACCGCAAAGACAAATCTCTAGTGGCTGCTACAACAGATGGAAATGTGTAATTTTTTAAAAATTAATTTTCCATATTGTTTAAAATCAAGAATTTTTAGATGATTTTGACAATGTTTCTAATTGGGTGATTCTAAAAGCCTAAATTATAGCATGTTTGGCACCAAATGTTTGGGTTTGAGTTTTATTTTGTAGAATTTTTTTTTTGTATCTAGGTTTAATGTATTTTTCATATTGAAACTTCTTATTTTTTATTTTCTATGCTTCTGAGATTTCTTAGGCCATTTGGTGAATCTTTCTATTTGGTGATTATGAAAACTTAAATAATGGCATGTTTCACGATTGGTGTTTGGGTTTGAGTTTTTATTTTTTTGTATTTTTGTTAGAAATTTTCTTGGTATCTAGGTTTAATTTCATTTGCATGTTGAAACTTCCTAGGGTTTTAACTTTTTATTTTTCATAATTGAGAGTGGATCAAGAGAGTCAAACCTGTGACCTCCCCAAATTTGGGGGAAAGATCTCACATCTTGCTCATGATTGGGCTAATCCTCGAGACTGCAAAACTCCTTGTTATTTAGGTTTACATTCTTTTTTATGTTAAAAATTATTATTTTTTAATTTCTTGTTCATATGGCTTAATTGAGCTTTCTAGGCAAAGTTTTAAATTAAGTGGTTTAAACCTCTTTATATTCATATCCTTGATAATAATCCTAGGTATTATTTTTTGTCATTTATGGATCAATTTTGACAACTTAAATCATGCCCTATACTGGCTTGTAATGTAGGTATTTGCCTTAGGTTTTAACATCCTTGTATTTTTTATTGAAAACTTGATTGAGTTCAAGTTTGCCTCGTTGCATTTTGAAATTTCATATTGCATTTTAATCATGTTCCTAGATCATCTGTCGATAGGTCTAAGTGTGAGAAATGTTGGTAATTTCCATAGTGTTGTATTTTATAATTTTGAGTGCCAAGGTTTTGTAAATTCGTGCATTTCAATGCTCTCAAGTGTAATATGAAACATGAACTATGATTAGTTGAAACTTGGTTAGTGAGTGAGTACATGATTACTACTTCTTTGTACATTTTCCCTTGTTATTGAGGCTTGTATCATGTCAACTTTAGATGGTCTCACTTAAATTAATATTTGACCAGGGGTTGAGAAATGATATAGCTTCTATAAATACTTCCTTCCAAACATAATATTACAGGAGCACTAAACCAACATTATGTTGGTCCCATTGGAATAGAGATGTAACTACCAATAGTGCACTATGGAAGCTATTTATTTTCTTCAATTGATCTTTAAATTCATGAATTTAATGGATTTACTCATTGTTGGGGTCATGGTTTTGTAATTTGTAAGGCATTATTTTGATCGTCACACCATCTCGCTCTGTAATATTGTTGTCCTCATACAACAATTTGTAGCGACATTGTTCACCACACTATGCACTTTTCTAGAGCCCATAAGATTCTTGATTGTATCTTTCCAACAACATAGAGATCCACTTGTAATTGTGAATGATGTGCATCTGTGTTTATTGATGAAGACCAATTTTGGGGGTCAGGAAGATCAAGTTATCTATGTTTTCGATCCTCGAACTTGTGGGTTATGGACCCACGAAATGGACTAGTCATGTCCATAGTAGAAATAAACACATGAAATCTCCTTCTGTTCGACACGTTGGATTTTAATGGTGCTTTTCTTCACACTAGCCAGTCATGAAGTTCATAGGAACTCCACCCTTCTTGAGCACCCATCTCATGCAAATCTCGTGCTACCTCCCAACACCTCGTCTCGTCCTATCCAAATAAATGTCAAAGGCTCGAATCTAGGACCCTTCACATTAAAACCAGGAGCTAACTTCTAGTTATCGACTCCTTTAATATTGGCGCCCAATATCGACCTTGGTCTTAACACTGAAGGTAGTTTACCATGTGGAATAGTGGTTTTAACTTGTATTCTTGCAAGGGGGGAGGAGGGGGTAGAGTAGTGGTTTTCAAATCTACTTCGAGACACCCATAATCAGACAATTGTGACACATGTCCCTCCCTTTTCACCACATGATCTAATTGCCAGGGGTCGCTCCTTTTTAAACTTCAAAATAGTTACTCGTGTGCAATGATTAAGGACTATTGATCTCTCCTTTTGATGCATGGTTAAATCTCCACCTTGATTACATGACATTAACTAAGAACCAAATCAACATCTCCTTATCGACGATCCCAATATATAGTCTACCCAATGTTCTGATCCGATATATCGAAACCTTGCGATGGAACCATGTGATCGACATGTCAACGTATCAGGGTTTCAACAATCAGAACCACCGTGCTACTGTATAGCGATATGTCTCGGGGCCAGTCAACCGGTAAAAAAAAAAATTGCATTAGAGCCATGATACCGTTGGTGTTGAGATGTTGGCACTAGGATAACACTTGCAATTAATTTCACAATGCATTGGGGAGCTAATAGGCCGGTACACCAGGGTCTTGATAGAGAATTGTGAGTCGTCGATTCCCCACACAAACAAATGGCCATATCTTCTTTCTTCCTCATCCAATATTGTTCAAGACTCAGATCGTCGTTGATCCTTTCAGTGATCGACGATCGATCTTCTTCCTACTCCTTCTCATAGGTTCAAACCTGCAACTCTCTATGCTCTCGCTCATGGCCTCTCTTCTCAAACACACATTCAAGCATATTAATTCAACAAGGTTTCTACACACATATTTACACACAGATTCACCATACAGAGATAACACTCTAGATACACAAAATACACAGGTTTATATTAAGATCGAGCTTGATTGCAGACTAAGGGAGTTTCTCAAGCCCCGACCACTCTCTCCTGGTTTACATCATGTCTGGCCTCATTTCACTCGTGCCCATAGGCTTACATTTATAACAATGAATACCACAAAGATCAATAAGAGGATCGTATCACTCCAGATTCGATCTATTATCACAATATCGCTAAGATCTCTCAAACCAACAAATATTCCAACAAATCCTGTTGTTTACTCGAAATTTCGAGGAATCACATCCTCTTGGCCATGTCCATCTTCTGGAAGGTTTGAGATTTTGAATTTGATTTTGGAGGGAGTCTATGATCTTGCATCATTTATCATCTTTTCTATCACTGCCACAATTTTTGGGTCTTGCATTTGTTTTTTTCAAGATTTTCATAAAAAGGAAAGTTTCTCTAGCTTTGCACAAGCAAGCTGTATTTTCTCTGTAGAGACGAAGGAAAATGTATTTTCAATGTAGAGACGAAGGAAAATGTACAATCATATGTCAGAAACACTTTAATGATATGTATATGTATCTGTCTTTTTCCCATGCTGGAGTGTCTCTGGATGTGTTGTTTCAAGAATAAGTGAGTTATAATCATGGCAACAAATTCTTTTTCCAATCATCTCGCCTTCTTAAAATATACGTGGATTACAAATAAGCTTGTAAGCATTTTAAGAATATATAGATGAAGAAAAATATATAGAATTTGAATCAACAACCTAACAAAAACTAAACACGAGATCAATCAATTAACCTATAATTTATGGATAAACATATAAAACTCTAATCTTAAATTTCAAAAAGATCCAACAACAATTAAATCAAGCCTTAAACAAAATATGTATTATAATTAGTTTTATTAGTTTTAAATGGATTTTATAGAAACGTAATTATCCTAAAGTTTAAAGAGTTTAAATAAGAAACATATAAGGTTCTAAACAAAGTTTTAAAAATAAATTCCATATTATAATTATTTTTATTGATTACAACTAGATTTTTTGAAAATGTGACTAGATAAAATTAATCGATCACCCTGTTTCTGGCTTTCTTTTTTAAACAATTTTTTTTTTTTTTTGTAAGTTAGAGTAATGTATTGATTCCTGTTAACAAAGGTACAGATGTCGAAGATGCAAAAAACCACGTGATCGCAGTGCCCAGGTGGGAAACCACTGCGCCAGATGGCTGCAAACTAGTATGGTCATGTGTTCAAAAAATAGTATGAATCTAGTGCCCAATTGGGAAACCACCATTGCCATAGACAATCTACTGTAATTAAATTATACTGTTGGGCCGCACATGGCCAAGGCACAAAATTCCAGTGCATAGAGTGTCAAGGAAAAATAAGCAAATCCTAAAAACCTGGATCAAGATGCAGTCCCGCGAAGACCTGCTTCGTCGGTGCTTTGCCTTTCCCACGTTCTGCGATGGCCTGTTGAAGATCTTGCATGAACATCATCATGGCGTCCAGTCTTCTCCCCCGGTTTGCTTCTCTGTTCTGTGCATCGAGTGTTGCCAACTTGATCTCCTCCAAGTCTTTCTTCAGCAATTTGATATCCTCCAAGTCCTTTTTGATGGTGCACAGGTTATGCAGGATTTCGATTTGGTCCGCACACCTAGCACAGGAGGGGTTGGGGTGGGTGGAGAGTGGAGAGAAGGAGGAGGAGCCCGGGGGGAAGGTGAAAGGGAAACAAGGAGGGGATGGTGGGAAGAAAGGACGCGAAGGGAGGGGGGGTGCATAAAACCAAGTGAGTTCCCATGCAAATCGAACCACTCGACCCTACAGTCGTAGGGGTTCAAGAAGGGGGAAAGGTCGCAAGGTCGTTGGTTCTGGGTGGCCACGAGGATAGGTGCAAGAGGAGGAGCATCATCGGGAGGAGGAGCTGCCACCGGGGGGGTCTACGAGGAGAGCTTCAGGGGCCGGGACTTCCAGGGGTTCAACTTGGATTGTAGGGATTGCTGCAGGGAAATCTTCAAGAGGGTCGACGGGTTCAGCTGGAATGTCTGAAGCCGACGGTTTTCTTCCATGGACCAAGTACCAGGCTGCCCCCCTCTTTGGCTTGCCTCGGGGTCTTGGCATCATGAGAGGCGACCTCTAAGACTTTCAAGGAGCCCACAAAAAATCGCACCAAAGTTCGAAAGTGATACAGAGTGAGGAGAGAGCTCTGGAGTCCTGGCACTTCAAAATGGAAACAAGGAACTATGGCTTCGGAGACCCCATGACGATTAGAAGAAGGAGACGCCAAGGTTGCAGCTGAAGCGATGTGAAGGAGCATTTTCACGATGCCATGAAGACGCACGAGTTGCAAATCTCCCAGGGCAAGTGAACAGCCGAATTCGAATGAAGAGTGGAGGGTGGCGGAAGGTAACGTAGGGCCTTGACATGACCAGGGAGGGGATGTGGAGAAGGGCATACGCCAGGTGGCTTAAAGAGAGGCCAAGTGGCGGCTAGCCTAGATGGAGCTGTCATATCAAGGGAGCACCCCATCTAGGGTTTTAAACAATGTTTTGATTCAAACTAAACATAGTTAAAATTGCAATATTTTCAAATTTGCAATTCCGTAACAATTTCAACTTAAATGTAATTTATAGTTTTTAAATTATTTTAAATTTTTGCTTCAATTTTTTGGACATAAGTTTTGTACAATATTATAATTTGAAAAAAATTATTAAATTTCAAGAATAATTGTTCACATCACTTTGACTAACGTAATAAGAATCAAATCATTTGTTTTTTCAATACACAACACTAAAGTCTTAATCTAAAGGAGACTATAGATCATTTCGACCAAAGTAATAAAAAATAAACCATTTATTTTTTCAATAGATGACTATAAGACACCCAACCTCCTAAGTACCTTTTAAGGGATGGGGTATCATAATTTCACTTGTCCTTAACCATCTCAAAGCCTCTCCACGAGGGCACCATCATCTTCTGCTCGTCAGAGCTTTCCAACGACTGTAATTATGCTCAAATCCAAGTGTTGGATCAAAAGTTATGGCCTTCCAAAGTTTCTTAGGCCTTTAATGGCCAAAAGCCACCTCATCACGATGTGGCACCCACGTGGCTCTATGTCACTTGTACAGTCCCCCATGCCTCCAACGGATGTTGGCATGGTCTCGATGTGGCACCATCTCATTGGCCCACTAGGGTGTTGACCCACTGCGTATAAGACTACTCCCAATCCTTTTGATCTCCATTATATTGATGATCGACCCATTTGGGCATCGGGTCATCAAACCCACGACCACTTTCCGCTCTTGACCAACATATAATGCTCCTCCAATATCCAATATCTCAGGTATTGGCCCACTGGGGTACCGAGATATTGGCCCTCGGGTAAACCGGTGCTCAAACCAACTCCTATGACCTGGTTCGATGTCTGAGCTGGCACCTTGAACATGAGGCACTTCCACAACATGCCACTTGGTGTGACACATGGACCTATCACCGCTTGCCATCTGGCGTGACACATGGCACTCATTCTCACTATGTAGTTATACTTTTTGATCCTCAACATCCCCCCATTATATTTAGTTTTATTTACAATAAATAATAATGGGTCCCTTTGTTTACTTTCAACTTCTTTGATTTTCATTTTGTTTTTAATTGGTTTTCAAATTAATCCTTAAAAATAAATAAATGTTAAAACTTAAAATAACCAATAACATCACTAAGAATGTCCCGACGTACCTACATCTTGGTATCCTGACCTCTCGATACCCCAATAAACCAACGATATGTTTCTACCGGATCGGTCCTGGTCTTGTTTTACAAAATTTTACTCCCATCAATTGACATCCTGGTATACTGATATTATGACATCTTTGAGACCCGATCCACAATAACACATGATCGAGACTTCATTTCATTATCTAGAAACATATCGTCGATTCCCTGATCTCTCAATATCTCTGATATCCTGATGCATGATAGCATGATTAATACTAGATCAGAGCTTTAGTTTAAATCATTTTTTAAAGTTTTTTTCGATACCCTGATTCTCGGTCTCCCTCTAGTATTAGATCGAGATCTTCCTACCACAATTTTCTTTCACAAATAATCCTTGATTTCCCAATATTTCGCCTTCCTAGTATTCTGGTGATCAGATCGACTATTACTCTTAGGTTCATGCCTTTCCCTTTAATAAAATGTTCGATTTCCCGGTACCACTATTAAAAGACAAAACATCAATTAAAACTCTAATAAACCATGATAAACCTGTCAGATCAAACTTTTCTCCTCAAAGACATAATTTTATCCCATTGAAACTCTCGGTGACCCGGTATCCCGTAATGTACTTTCCCTCACAGATTGAAAACAATTGTAAATGTCTTGTCCTCCATTACAACTCTGTCATAACTTTATGAACATTAATTGACAATTAATGAAGCATTGACTGCGAAGCTTTAACGCATCAATCCTCCTCAATTTTCGCATAAATACACTGAGGCATTTTTCAGACTATTAAAAAACCCCTGATTTCTTAAATTCAGAAGTCGTAATTCACATCATTCTCTCTGGGGTTCCTTTTCACTCATTGATATTATAAATTTTTTAAATTTATATAAACCTGTTAGTTGTTTATTTTAAATAAAACTTACACTTTTCCATTTACTTACAAGAATTCACAAAGACATAATGACTCAAAGAAGCAAATCAAAACAATAGAATGACGATGAAGACGAGATTAAAAAGAACCCCAATTCAACATTTTTCTTTGATATTGCATTCAATACATGCATGAGCAACAATATGGAGGGGAGCCAACTTCCAGGAAGGGGATTTCACTGAGGAATATGAGTCAGATGCCGATGATTTGGTTGATTTTAAAAAATATGAACTTCACAAAATTGTCACCAGGTCGACTATTTTTCCCTATTACGACATGGTACGATGGATTATCTCCCATAGTGATATCTCTACATACACTGTTGTTAAATCATCCTGCCAAGTTGTTGGTTCCTTCAGGCCTGAATATTTTTAAAATATGTATAAGCTATTCCCACCTATAGTCAGGCTCGACGACAATTTCATCAAATAATTTATTAAGAAAAATGTTGAAAAGGAGGAAGTGTAAATGTCTGACTTAATTAAAGAATGATGGTATGTCATTAATTCTTTCAAAATAATAGGTAACAAGATATATCATGTCCTCGGACTAAAGAAAGCCCCTATGTTAGTTGCCATAATGCTTTGTTGTCTATACAGCGAGAAAAATTCTACCAAATTTAAACTGAGTTGGGTTCCCCTTATCCACCATGTCCTTATAGGGAAATTTTTCAATTGGACTCATATACTCTCTGCCAATATCAAACGGGAAGTGCAAAAGTCCCAGGAAGCCCCTTCGGGATATTGTCCAGGTTTTTTTATGTCTACTTATTTAGTGGATGTTGTTTTTGAAGTTACTCCTTTCCCTATTTTAGCTTGGAGTTGGTCTCCCTTTGAGGAAGAAATTCATTTATATTATTATAAAATGTGGGTGATCAACTGCAAAAATGATTTTTATGACATCTGTAATTTTTTCATGATTCCCCTGCATCTGCTTTTGAAAAATCCGCCAGCGCCAAGATTCACTTGGGAGACTATGGATGCTATAAGAGAAATAGGTGATTGGTTTATAGATGAAGAATTTTCATACATCAAGATTTTTGGTTGTGAAGGCCCCCCTCATCTCCTGCCCAGGTATGTCCCGGAAAGGCTAGCATTAAGAGATATCACATATAAGATTGTCAGTGTCGACATTGCAACTACTCTGGCTAAAAAACAAAAAATCCAATGGATTAATTTCCCAATTTCATTAGGTATCTATACCTTATTGAATGCAAAACATGCTCAAAGGGAAGTTGATCTATTAGATGGAATCTAGTTCGCCCAAGGAGATTTTAAAAGACATGATCCAACATAAGTCATCAAAATATATTTTGTCGTAGTTAAAAGCAAAGCATATATTCATGAAGACAATCCTTTTGACCTTGTTTTTCAGAGAGCCGCGAGCTTCCATGAATTATCTCAAAGAATTGATGTCATTAAAAATAATGCTAATTTCTTGAACTTCGTTGAATGACAAGTTAAAAGGAAGAAATCTTTTCTTAAGGAAAATAATAAAAAACAAGGAGTTGTAGAAATCGAGGAAGATGAAGAAGAAGATAAAAATAAAACATAACCAACTTCACAATGCTTCTTCAATGGAAACACAAGTGGAAAAATCTACACAAGAGAAAGTTGTAATAAGAGAGGAAGATTCAATTAGATTAAATACCCAAACACTTGCCAAAGTGATGGAGGTCTCCTAGACAACAGTCGTTTAGATTATTGATCCTATCAATACTACTCCCACAACCTCAATTACAGGAAGGCTAGTTACCACCTCCTTTGATCTTGATATCTTTTCTCCTATACAAAATATTGTTTTGTCTTTAGACAATTTTGTTTTTGATGACAAAACCAAAATTATAGAGAAGAGAAAGTCCAAAAAGAGGAAAACAACCCACCACGAAGAAACCACACAAGAAGTAACCTAGTTATGGAATGCAACACATCTGAACATTGAAAAATTTGCAGATGAAGTTGTTGATGCTTTAGGGGCATTTTCCAGCGCAAATAAATGGTATGTGAGCAGATTTACTAACTAGTTGAGGAAAGATAAAAATAGAATAAAAGAGCTTCTAGAACATCAAAAAGTAAAATAAAGCAATTGGACACAAAAACATGAAGCTCGGGTTAAAGATCTCATAGAAGCAAATAATCTCTCTCAAAATATCACTTCACAGATGACAACAAGAATAGGTGAGATTAAAATTGAGCATAATAGATAGGTAGCCACATTTCTTATATAGAAATAGAAGATCAACAAAGAGTATGATAAGTAGGTAGATATTTCGATTTCTCAACTGGAAGAAGTGAAGATCAAAAACGAAAATTCAGAAATATTGAGGAAAGAAGCAATGGAGTTTAATGCTAAATTATCATCTTCACAGGTATTATTCTATTCAATGTTATACAGCATCAAAGAACAACATGAACATGTCTTGGAATTTTCTGTGGAGTCTCAATTGCAATCTAAAAATAAAAAAGAACTCCAAGCTATATTTAATAATTTGAAAATATGGTAGGTACAAGGAATCAATTTTCCACTAGGTTACTCCAAAATGTTTGAAGAAGAAAAGATCCAAATGCAAGCTTCACTTGATTCCTGGCAATCAAATTATTTGTCTTCACAAAGTTTGATTGAATAAGCAAGTAAGAATTGTTCAATCTTATGGGATGCAACAATAGATATCATTGAAGAATACAAGATGCCTCATGTGAAATTTCTTAGAAAATCAGTGCCATTGTCAAATTGTCTCATAGAGGTGTAGCAATAGGAAGATTCAAGGGAAAATGGAATCAATACTTTGAGTTTCTGTAATCTGGAAGGTGTTCAACAATTTCTTACTCGTCCAAGAGAATATTCCAAGACAATTGATAATTTTCTATCAAGATTTTCATCTGGACGAGAGGAAATTGCCAAGAAAATTTACTGATGTAAGTTAAACAAGGAAGTTCCTCAACCTCTGTTAATTACACTTTTGTTAGAAAAAGCTTCTTTATGGCAAAGCCCAGGACAAATGCAAGGAGAAAAAGTCATCACATGTATTGTTGGATCTGAGGAGAATATATTTCCTTCGTATTGGCAAACAAATCAAATCAAGTATCTAGGTTCATTGTTTTTGGGAAACGACTCTAGAATCTAGTTCCATTTTCTTATATTTATTATAATTTTGTAGTGAGATTGAGGGGTTGGAAATTCAGGACAAAAGGTTATGTGCACTGTTGTAAAAACATTAATCTTTAAGTTTTGAATACTTAGAAGTGGCATTGGTTCTATGATGTTTTGTTGGTTTTGGTACTAATATTCAAGACGAATGAAATGTTTATTTTGAAAACCATTTCTCTCTTTTGTCAGATTTATTTATGGATTAAAGCCTTATGTCCTCGGTTTCTACATCGTTGTTAGAATTTTGAGAAAATATTATTATTCATTCTTAATTAAATATGATCATAGATAATCTAGAATTGAACATGAGTATGTGTATTAATGCATGTTGAGTGACTATTTGCTCTGCTTGTTATTGACATGCATAAGTCTAAACTATTGTTTTGGCTATAAGAACTATTTCCGAAGTCTGATAGTTCATCATTATTTCGTGTTTAATTTATGTTATTGAATATGAGTATGTTGATCA
>WSFP011348519.1:0-35715 GCA_009831015.1 Picea engelmannii
TATATAGAGAGAGAGAGAGAGAGAGAGAGAGAGATAGATATATGGACTAAAAGAAAATAATCAATAGATGTAAATGTGAAAGCAAACTAACATGCAATGTAAATGGTATAATACATGGATGCAAAAATGGCTACTTACCAGCACTTACCTACGAAGTCAAGTTCCCCCACCCTGGTGGGGTTTGAGGAGGTGCTCGTTGATCGGTAATGGGCACCTTCTTCCTTCCAAAGTGGATAAATAGTAGGATTCATCAACTAATTATCTTCGAACTTTGAAAGGTCTGAGCCACGATTGATCGCTTCCTTTGACATTAGTTGGCTCTCCCTTTTGGGTGTCCCACATCCATACTATGTCTCCTTCCTTGTATTTCCTGATCTTATACTTGGTTGTTCCTTGGACAACCTTGGTTGACTGTGTAGAGGGAGGAGGGTGGGCTTCTGCTGTAAATACCTCTTCATGGAATGGATGAATCTGTACGTCATCTTTTGGTCTTTTCAACATCTTCACAGTCCCGATTTCTTTGTCTTTAAATTCATCCAGGACTTCTTGGTACTCTTCCCTTTTGGGCCATTTGATATGATCAAAATCCTTTTCTATAGCGAAAGGCATATCTTCAGGAGAATAGTCATGAAGGGTTTGTATGATCTTATCATGTGCCTTGTCACTTTTGATCGGGAGATTAACTTCTTGCACATGGGTCTCAGTCATTGGCTCATTTAGGAGACGACCAATTGTTCCATTTTTTAGAGGGAATTCTATAAAAGAGAGGTCCATCTCAAGGGTACCGCCCAACATTGATGAAAATTTCCTGGACAACAACATCCCCCACACATATGGGACATCTACTATCATGATGTCAATGCAGATTACTTTCTCAAGATATTCTTTATGTGTGGGGATGGCTTTAGATTCGAAACCACATACATTTATGTAAGGGCGTGTCACTTTCAACCCTAATTTTTGCATGACTTTGAAAGGAATTATGTTGTCACCTGCCCCTATATATAACATGCAGTTGTTGAGGCTCTTGTCTTTCATTATTAAAGTCATGAAGAAGGGAGGGCTTTCCCCGTATTGAACCCTGAAATGATCGGCTTCTAGCATGATAAGGGGGTCCATGGGTTCATCCGATCCTTGAAAGAAAGTGTTAAAGCGTTCCTTGATATATGGGACCTTAATGGCTTATCTTAGGGGAATGTTTACATGCATATTAGATAGTTCCCCTTCAAAGTAAAAGTTTAGGTGAACCTTCCCAGCCTTGGATGTCTTGGGAAGAAGTACTTCAAAAGGTGGGGGCTTTGTCTGGTCAGCGGTAGGTTGGTTTAACTTCTTTCTTCTGTACACTTGAAATTCTTGTTTATTTAGCTTCTCTCGTGATTCCCGGTCTAGGTTGTTTATTACCGCCATCCTTGCTAACCTGGTTGCTTCTTTCACAGCTTCCTGATGCTATGCATCAGTGATATTTATTTGAGGACCTTCCATGAAGTGTTACATGTTATTCACTTGTTGATGGCCATTATTATTGTAAGGACACTCATGCTCCCAATGTGCTTCACTGCATTCTAGGAACCAAGGGTTTTCATCCACAACGTTTGTAGGGGCCAAGGTGTTTGGAACTTCTTGCTCATTCTTTGGCTTATAGAACTGATTCCCCTTTTGAAATTGTTCTTTGTATTGGACCCTAGGTTCTTGGCTTTGGGATCTTTCCAAGTTGACTATCTTGCTCATCATTTTTTCATGATATTTTATGATACCATCCATAGAGGCTTGCAACTTGGCTATACTGGCACAAAGGTATGAAGTGGGTTTAGAATTGTGGACTAATTTTGGCTTGATTTCCATTTTCCCCCTTAGATTAGATAAAGGATCGATCTTGGATGAGAGGAGGTTTCCTTCTATTTTAGTAGTGAGATCTTGGGATTCCTGAATGGATTGAGGGTTTTTATCTCTGAGAAGATACCCCAATTGGCCATTGAAAGACTTGGTGTATATGTGGATGAGGTAATCATCTTTTGGATGATGGCTTGTAGGGATCCTTTGTAGTAAGGTCTCAAACCTAGTATGGAACTCCCGAATAGATTCATTTTCATATTTCACAAGGTTATTTAGTTGGGTGAGGATCTTGTTAGGGTCTTCTTTGATACTCCATCTTTTGAGAAAGACCTCTTCAAGTCTGTCCATGGTTTTAATGCTACCATCGGGAAGGCTCAGGTATCAATGCCTTAAATCATCATAGAGGGTAGTAGAGAACAACTTCATGACTAAATATTCAACATCATCTCTAATGGGATGAAGCTGAAAAACACCCAAAAGTGGCTCATGTGCTCTTCGACATTGATTGCATCAGTACCAGTGAATTTGGGAAACCACTTCTCATACTTAGGTGGCATTTGCCTAGGGTAGCCTGTTATGACTAACATTTCTAGTGGTTTGAAGAGAGTATATGACCATTGTCTTTGATTATTAGTTGGGTTCGTTGTAGTGGTGGTCCCTGAACTAGACATGGTTTTCAAAGGAAGGCTCTTTCCAAAAAGTTATTTTACAATAGGTGAGTTCTTAGGAGGCTTCCTTCTGAAAGATAAAGGAGGATTATTGAACCTCTTTTTGGTTTGTGGAGTCGCCAGATAGTTTACTTGAAACTACCAAAGAAAATGGAAAACACCCTAATGGAGTCGCCAGGTAAGCTTGTAAGAAAAGAGTCTCTGAGGCAAGGCTTACCAAAAAGTGTCGTCTGAGGAAAGTTTGACTCAGTGTTCCCCGACAATGGTGCCAAAATGTTATCGCACAGTTTGTAGCTAGAATAAAAGGCTATAAGATAGAAGGCCAAACTAGCGTAACAGGAACCAATCCCACCCAATGTCACCATGATGGGATGGTTCTTTCTCTTTAGGGAGGTTAGGCCCAAGGGAGACATCCCTGGTGACCTGAGGTTTTGAAGAGGCAAAAGGATAATAAGACCAGGATAAGATTTTCCCCTTCACAAATCACCACCAAACAAATGCTCCCGGCTAAACAACCAATAATATGGTAAAACCACCCAAAGAAGTGTACCTTCCTGGAACAAAGCAACAACAAACTAATATATGCAAGCATTTTCAATGGGTTAGTACTTCATGTGAACATATGATAAAACATATATGAGAAATTATGGAAATAAATATTGATGAAGTCAATGTTTATAAATATATCTATGAAAATAATGTCACTTCACCAATAATCATTGGAATGATGCAGCATTCAAGGTAACCAATCAACACTTTACTCAATCAATTCATGAACCACCATTCAATTTCTCTTAAGACAAAATGTTGCTATTCTAAAGATGAAATAACCAATGATGATGGAAGCAACTTAGAGTTAGTAGGTTAGGGTTTGAAATTCAAAGGGTTTTGAGAGTGTTGTGATCAAAGTCTTACTTCAACATTGGAGGTCTTAAGATCAGTGCCTGAGGGTAGAATGGAGTCAATTTAGTAGAGGACGCAAGGGTTAAAGGAGGATGACTAAGGACTAGAGGGAAGAGTTCTGAAGTGATGCTATGGTAGGGCCTTAGAGACAAAACCATAGGGGAGAGATGCTCACTCCAGTGTTGCTAAAGCAAGGCCTCATTCTCTCTCCTCCTTCCTTAGATGGAAAAAATAGCTAGCATAAAGGGTAAAATCAAGACAAGAGAGTGTAATGAGGGAGAGTGTTGCTACAAAAAGGCTCTATCATCAAACCCTAGAAGAAAAATAGACTTAGGTGTAAATAACCTAGGCCTAAGACATCTCCTCCTTCTTGATCTCTAGAAAGTATGGTAGGCAAAGGGGAAGAAAAGGAGAAGAGTGTAGCAAAGGCTAGGCTCTTTCCTTCTTCAATGGCTGAAAAATTTATCTTTTAGGGGACTTGAGACAAGGACCTACTTGTGTGCTTGTAACCTAGGGTTTTGATTCAAAAAAATTCATAAGCAATATGCAAGAAATTAAACCACAACCATTCAATAAGAAGTTTTGTAGAAAAATACTTACAATTCATCAAAAATAACCATGCAAGCCCTAGTTGTAACACCTTCCTTCAAGAGAAACACCATAAAATGCCAAAATGTCTTCCTTCAATAGTGTGCCTCACTAAATCAGCAAAAATACCCAAGATAGGGCGCAAATTTCAGACCTCCTTATGGAGTGAATGAGTAATGATGATAAAATGAGAATCAAAATCCCTCATTTATACAAAACCTTGACCTAATTTTACATTTTAGGTCCGATAAAAAGACCGACAAGGCCATAATATAAAATCATACTATTTTACATTAAATTTTCAATCTAAAACCCTAATCAAGCAAAAAGGTAAGACGTCACCCCTTTCTAGGGTGACGTTATCCCCTATTAGGGCAAGTGCAGCCTTCAGAAGCAAGACGTTAGCCCTTTTTGGGCTCCTCCAAGATGCCACACATGCCAACTGCCCTATCCATATACCAACATGCTCATGATGACGTGAAAATCCTCCTGGTGATGTCCTAGGCCATCTAGAGCCAACGTCCCACTGAAAATGGGTCAATCCCCCTAGGTCCAGCTGTGTCAGGGTGCCTCTAGTGGAACGTCCTCTTCTTCTTCATTGAAAAGTCTCTAATCAACCTCTGTCTTGTCTCTGCCCCTTGATGGGGTCTCAACATCCATCTGGTGGGCTCTTTAGCCCCATGGAGGTCCGAACGGATCATCTCCCCATGTGTAACGGTCCAAATGATACCCGTCCATCAAGCATGGTCCTACACATCAAAGGCTATGCCCTCCATGGGCTCATTAGTCACAGGGATCATAGTAATGTCAATCACATCTCATCATTAATATTATTAAACATATGCACAAAAACCCTAATACATCAATCAATAGCTCAAAGACGTTACACAAGCCTGTAATACAAGTCTGAAGGAAGAGACAAGGTGTCATATTGGGCTAGTGTCCATAGGAAAAGGAAAGTTCCCAAAAAGACCTCATCCAAGCCATGTAAGTGGATGATGTGGTCAGGGGATGTCCAAGCATGTGGGTGCAGTGAAGGCCAAGGATGCAAAAGTGTTACCTGTGGGTGCCTTTGTAGAAGGCGAGATGTACCTGTCATAGATGCATTTTTTCCAAGCCCATTCTCGCCTTTATTCTTTTTATTCTTTTATTATTTATTTTTTTCTTTTTTTATTAAAGAGCTAATCAGGAGACACTGCCTTGGCATGTTGACCAAAGCTGACAGTGTTACCCACAAGTACTTTCACAGAGATTAGAAGGTTGGCTCGTGATGAGACCCCCTTTCCCTTGGCCATGCAACCAAGGGTCACTGCCCTGGCATGGTAACCAGCTGATGGCAATGTCATACTACTAGGTACCCATGGTCCTAATAGGCTGGCGCGTGATGAGACCACCTATCCTCTGACTAGGTCTTGTTTTATTTTTCCGGGTCCCTCTTGTTTCTTGTTGAGAAACCTTTTATTTGTTTCTCGGAGGTCCCTGGGTTAAGCATCTCGAGGTTTTATTCTTAGGCTTTTATCTTTTACCAGCTTGCTTTTACCTTCAGTGCCTTTATCCCCTTCTTCCTATGCGGTAAGATGCAATCCTGAAAATAGGTCAACCCAATGCCTGGACAAGGGAAATAGGATAAGTGAGTGGGAAGTAAGATGAAGAAGTGGTGTTATGAGGGGAGCAGACGATGGATTTTCAAAAATCCCCCAAGTGGCAAACCAAAACCTATGGATACAGGCTTGCTAGGGCACCATGTCAATCCCCCCAAACATGGTCAAGTGGGCAAATGTAATATCCAAGCAATTGTTAGAAATAAAAGGAATCAGATGCATACATTTAAAGGTTTTAACGATCAAATGCGACACATACCATGATACCTGGACTAATTACCTCATGAAGAAAGAACCTCTTTTGATATAGGACCAATGGTGATGGATGTTGCTGCTGCTGACAAGATAAAGACGATGGAAGAAGAAAAGGTGGGCACTCCAGGGCCATGCTTGGGTCAATCCTTCTCTCGGCACTCCATGTCTAGGACCTATGGGCCTCGAGACATGATCTCCTATTTATCCCTGAAAAGTGGGGATAACAGGCATGAGGCACGAGATTTTGTCTAGGTTCATAGTTTGACCTTAATGCGTCTGGAGGAATCTCGTATAAGATCGCAGACTGAGCATATATAATATCTAACTGTTGGCCTTTAAAAATCGCTTCTTCCTGAGATGTAACCGTGGATGTAGAAACATCCTTCGAAATATAAGGTTGTAGAGACTTAAGGAACCACTCTAGCAGGAATTCTGGGGGTATGTAGGCTTTGATCAACCTCTTCCATCTATGCCATTCCTCGATGTGATCCTAGATATGGGTGAATTTGTACTAATGGAAGGCTGACAAAAGTTCTATTCTTACATCGTAATGAACTAGCAATTGGAAGTGGTAGAGGAAGAAAAAAACCATCTGATTAAAAGTTTTGTACATCCTCCCTGGTAGCTCTATATACGATTTTGTAGTGACCCCTGTGAGGGTGCATTGAAATAATATTAAATGAATAGAATCATTGTAAAGGGAGTTCGAAGAGCAATAAAGGTGAAAAGTAGTGACATGATCACTAAGATCTTCACCATTCTTGCCTTTGAATTTCAGAATATCTGAAGGAAGCTTGGTGGGGATGGGGGGGAATGTTTGATCATGACACATAGGGTCATTCATCAATCTAGACAAATTTGGAAGATTGAGCATGGCCAGAAAAGGGAGACGAGGTTGTGGCATCTGACCCCAAGCTCCCTCGAAAGATTGTTGTTGGGGAATCACAGCCCATCCAGGGTTCTGGTATGCACCATGGCTCTGTCTAGGATTGTAAGACCCTCCTCCAAACTGATTAATGAGGGGTTGGTTGGGCACCATTCCAGTAGGAATGTTATGATGAGGGTTGTAAAAATTTCCCCCAGTTGGAGTGGCTCTAGGTTGGGGGTTTCCCAAGTTATGAAAATGACCTCCTATGGGTGTGAATTTGAAGGATAAAGGTGGATTATTCATGCCAAACATGTTGGTCAGAATCGGTACAAAGGAGGTATATGTAAAGGACAGACCGTAAGCAGTAGCTTGTCCTCTAGGTTGGTTACTCCATCCAGGAGCATTAGGACCAGGATTAGACCTGGGGTGAAAGGAGGAAGCCATCCAACTATAGGAGTCGTTTGTGGTATATGATAACCATCAAATGAAAATGGAGAATGTGGTGTGTTATCATCTGCTAATTTACATTATTTTTTTCCAAAGCATCTTGTCCTTGCGCTATATTTCCACTCAGATTTTAAATCTTTTTCACTAGCTCCGTCAAGCTCCCATCACCTAAATCCTTCACTCAATTGGTCATCCAAAGTAGTCATGTCCTACATAAGTCAAAAATTTAGCAAATATCCCAAACCTATACCTAGCCTTAATGCTTATTTAAAATATTCCTTTTATTAAGCACCCTTATCCTATCCACAAAGTCATGTGTTAAGCCTCATATGTCCAAAGTCTTTAAAAATTTGGAAAAAGTGTTTATTATTATTAATATAAATATGAAAATATTTATATTAATATTTGATCCAATATTTAATTTATGACATCACGTCAAATAATGGGCACAAATCTCAATTTATAATGTAGAAAATTCAAAGGATGGATGGAGGGCGCACATACATATCGGGCATAGAATTAACGTAGAGGTTAATGATATGAAGGCGGGCTAGGGAAAATACCATGGTTTTGGTGATTGGACAGTGTTTTTACGTGGTGAATATTGGGGGAAAAAGTGAGTAAACTCCAAACCACTTTTCTCCATCCTGATATAATAAATGCAAACATTTATCATATGTTTTATGTGCGTCATTTTTCCAGGAGTGCATTTCAATAAAAATTATGGAATTTCCAATAAAAGAAATTCTTCCTCAAAGTGAAATTGCTTTAAAGAGATAAAATTCAAATTTTACAAATTAAAGAGATTATGAATTAAATGGGAAGATGCACGTGAAAGGAAGCCTTGGATCATTCTTTATCCAAAGGCTTTACAGAAGTAAAATAAGAAGATAAAAGGTATTTTACCGAAGATGGTAAATTGGAAAAACCATGACACAGTAAATGTTTTTCACAGTGAAACGGTAAATTGGAAAAAACATGGTAATAGTAAATGTTTTTTACAATGAAATGGTGAATTGGGAAAACAAGACATGGTTTTCAAAACTATGGGAAGCAAGCAAATAAATGGTTTTAAAAACCACGGGCATGAATTAAATTATGGAAATTTAATTCTATAGGAAAGAAAAATATTTGAGAATTATTTTTATTTCAAATATATTATTCCCAAATATTTAATGAGAATATGGATAAATGGAATTAGATTTGAAGGAGTATAAGTGACATTTCAAAGATAACGTGGCAGAGGAAAGAGATGGAGCATCAGAGGAATCTGCAGGGATCATGAAACATTTTTTTGGAAACTATCATTTGTAATCATTGTAACCAGTTTTGGAAGCTGAAACGTTTCATTTCGGTTATTGTAACTGTTTGCACACTGAAGGAACTTGAATTGTATAAGTGTTAGAGGTGCCAATTGAATTAGTGTTGGAATAAGTGCAAGGGCACAATTATCATTGTTCTAAAATCCATTGTAATTTTCTGGGACTGAATTGAATACATATGTAGAAGCTTTGAAGTCTCTATGAAAATATTCTAATGGTGGTGATACAAGCTTTGTCTCCTTTCATTGTATGTATTTCCTATGTTCTTTTATTCCATTTGCATTTTCTTCTGTTTAAATTGGAGAGGTAAAGGCCCAGAATTCATCTTGTGATGCTCTCGGCTAAAGAAATTTAAACTGTGTGTATTTCTTCCAAACTAATTCAGAATTCATTTTATTAATGCTCTGATGTAGTTACTTGTTTTTCCCCTTTCCTCTTATACTCTACAAATTTCAATTTACAACTCATATTCATTGCCTCATTTAGCATTTATCCTCTGGAGATTTCTATAGGCCAGTCATTGTTTTCATTCACTTTCAAAATTTTGAATCCATAGACCTGAGTGTCCCTCCTCTTCTTGGCCAACAAATTTTATAAAAACCCCCAAAACAAACTAAATCTAGCCACCAATTTATGAAGAAATATCAAGTGACATGAGAGAGCCCTCTCTAAGTTGAGAAGGCTAGTTCTTCAACTCTAAAGTAGGTTGAAACAGTTACCTATGTCATTTTTCTATCAACCAGACAAAATTTACAGAGTGCTAACATGGAGGATCCATGCCCTCAAGTCCAATATTAGTATTCAAATTAGATGTTGGGATGGAGGATGAAAATTGTGATGCGAAATTTGGCATACCATAAGAAAAAGGGCTAGAGGCCATAGGGATGGACTGAATATTGTAGCCCGATGAGTGACAAAGGGACCCAAAAGGCTTCTTGGCCATAGGTTGAGTATTCACTATAGGATGGACATGAGTGATGATAGGAACCTCCGTCACTAAAACCATTGTGGTTGAAGGTGTCGAAGAAGTACCATTAGCTATAGTGGGTATGGGAGTTGAAGGACTCCCAGTATATTTTTTACTCGATTCAGTACTCATCCTTGTATGATCAAAAGTCTAGTAAGTGGAGGTGTCTGTACCATGTTTGATAACTTTACGCCTTTTAGAAGGAAAAGACTCAAGATGCGATGGTAATCGTAACAAGAAGCGAGACCTACGAAGAAGCTGGTATGGCTCCACAATGACTCAAGACTAAAAGATATAAAAAACAAATCCCAAGGACAACTAGTAATCAAGGAGCACACCAAAATAAAATAAACAAAAGTCCAATATGCACACAAACATGATAAAGTGGTTGAAAGGGGCCTCCCTCCCTAAAGTAAGTATGTCTTGCCCAATAGGGGCCTAAGACTCCCTGCAAAAGAACATAGGTATCAAAATCAGTTATAAGGGCCCTCGTGGGCTTAACAACCAGTCGGTCATATGCCCCCAGAGAGGTAATCCTCCATAAAGGTTGTGTGTTGTCTAACCCTTATCTGACCTAGGGTACTTGTAGAATAACCTCTGCAAGTAACTTATGTGGTACCTATGTCAAGAAACTAAGCAACCACGGTATAACCGATGTGCAGGAAAACAGTCGTAAGTCAGGTCTACCATATGGGCAGGGTAACAAAGCCTAAAACCTCGAAAGCACCACCTCTCACAGAGGTAAAGGTACTAGAAAGATCCCCATATACGAATAGATCCACAGAAATATATCTGATGCTAAGAAAGTATTGGGGGGATATCCCCTCAACCAACCTCACGTGACCTCGTGCTTAACTCAAGTGTAAGCAGAGCCTCCTGATGTCACCAATTATACAATGGATTTCACCACTCCCTTAGTCAGACACATATGTTTATTCAATAGCCTTGGAGAAGTTTACTCACAAAATCCTATTCCAAGGCTCTAAATCCTAAGCTAGTTTTTGCAACCTGCAAAATAAAATCGTTTCTAATCAATTTTAAATTATCAGCATTACTTTTAGTGGCCTTGCTTACTCAAAAAGGTGCGGTCATGAAACTAATGATATTATGACTCATCAAGTAAAATAAATGAATATGAATAAAATGCAACGTCCCAACTTCAATTCCCAATAAATGATAAGCTTTTCAAAATGCAATTTTCAATTTAGTTATGCAATTCCAAATATGATGCAATATTTCTATACATGTACTAATATCAATGATAAGGACCCAAAAGATCAAATGCCAACAATGAAAAATGCTTAATAATTTTGTATTTTCAATATAAAAAAATGTAAATGCAAGGACTGAACAACAGCTTGATATAAAGATTCTACCATATGTAAACAGATACAAACCAAGTAGGATATCAAGAAGCAAACACCCAACCCAAGATGCAAGGAAACTCAATGAAAAGGGTGATAAGAAAGGAACCACGTGAAAATTCAACAAAAGAAATGTTTCCTATCATTCTACAAGCACTTAAAAATCACAACAGAGACCCAAGAAGACTCAACAACCATCACCACTTACCAAGAAAACATCAAACTCATCAACCAAGAAAAAAAGGATGATCTACGCGACTGTTCAGAAGAAAACCGTGTATATACGTCTCTTGCAGAAGGAAAACACATGTATGTATGCGACTTGTTGAGTACTCAACACACTCTAAAATGTCTATGACCATTTACTTTTTGGGGTAGCACTCGATCTTTGGCTTGGACTATTTTCACCCCAAGTGAAACCGATATCTTCGCTTATCTTAGATGTTTCCTGAATGAACTAATTAAATTTTACTTGAACTTGTAACGAAGAGTCATCTTAACCATAAAGGGGACTTGACAACCACTCAAGGAATCAGTGACCCATAAGTTTCCCCAATGCACTTCAAAGGTTCGACATCGGTAAATTTTGTAAGGTGGAGAAAATCATTTGGAAATTCAAAGTAGATGAGTACCGACCTTCATTGGTGTTGGCCGATGAAAGCGTTTATTTCCTACGAACACCCTAGGAAGGATTTCACCGAAGACTGATCCATTCAGTTTCGACAGAAAAATGTAATAGTAAACACCACACAGAGGTAAGGAGTAAACATCGCCGACCGTTGATGCCTGAAAGAATTTTTAACAATAAAGGCTCATAAAGTGAAGGCCCATCGAGGAGTTGCGTACTCATTTTTCCCCTGATTACCAACCTCGATATTATCAGTGTTGGAGGTTCTCTTAAGAGAATACCAATATAAGTATGCACTCAGATAGTAGCCAATCCTTGATCCCTACGTCGGGGTGATGTGACGCGACGAGATGTTTTACCTCCGTATGTGTCAGATACACCACATTCAAAGCTGGTAGTTAATTCATAGATCATGCATTAGTTACTAATTCATGCACGAATCAAAAGGATCCGTTAAACCCACCAATACAATGTATCTTCTTCTGTGCCTTCGTCGTCAACCAGTTAAGGTTTATCTGCAGAGATTCGATGGTAATTTATTTTGAATTTACATTTATTACTCTATTAACTAATTGATATGACTGGTAGTACCTCTCCAGTTATATCCTGTTCAAGTCATTGTGCATGGTCCCATTCTATGAAGCAAGAAATTCAGAACAAACAGAAGAGTGAAGCCAAAAACCTGGAAGAAACGCCCAAAGTTTAGTGAGTATTAAGCAATTATCTTAGCAAGAATTATAGGTATGTATCCGCTAATGGTTTTCATACATTCCATTGTTATATGTGTGCACCCAACGCTACTTTGTACACATGTTCAAAAGGAATTTTAAATTTCAGGAACAATGCCTCCAAAGAAGCCTTCCACCAGGAAATCGCCAAGAGCCCCTAAGCTACAAGAATCAGAAGTAGGAGAAGGCTCCTCCCCAACAGTTGTGAGACAATTAGAATTCACTCCCAAGACAGTGTCCATCATTAAGACAAACACCAAGGAGCCCTTTGTCTAGCCCCCAACTTTCAGAGACACAGAGGCAAGTATTGGGGCCACGATGGCATTTCCTCGCTGGGAAGAAGTTTTCAAGAAAATCAAGAAACAAGAATCCCTTGAATATACCCCGTAAAGCGATCCTAATACAAGGAATCTCGATGATGAGGTCCTCCCCAGCATTCACAAGGCTTATATACACATGGTGGCAAGCCGATCTCCGGTATTTCCTTGCATTGAGCTCCTGAAGTGGATCATTGACCACGCTCATGCCCAAAAATGTTTGATTAATGATTATAACGATGAATGTGTTGGGGTCTTCCTGCCATCAAAGGTTCAGAGTTATTATAAGCTCATAGATTCTGAGTTAAAACTGAGCACTAAATTCGTCATGAGTTTCTATGTGTCACACGATACCAGCAAAATCATGGTGTCTTGGTGGAGAGAAGACAAAAAATTCATGAACCAGACTGTTGGCTGGTACCCAACAACCAATCTTGGGGAACCGTACATATATCTCATGGCTCTACTCCATAGGTTACATGGGGAGAAAGACTACTCCCGATTTTTAGAGGATTGGATGCCTCTGGCTTTTACATTTTCCATTTCAGGCACAAGCTTCAATTGGGGTGTCATCATCTCCAAACAGTTGAGCACCTGCATAAGACAGGCTCAGGTGTCGAAGGAGGGAGATACCCCCACCTTCTACATGGCCTCGTATACACTAGACGTCATCTGTGCTAGGAAAGTTTTCGTTGGAATGAACTTGAATTGGCACTCTTCAGAGCTCGTGGTCCATGTATACTTCAACATCCTATGGGAAAAAAGGTATAATAAATCGTATGTTGTTATCTGTGATTAGTATATTGCATGCATTTACTTCTTTCTCCTTAGGAAAGAATGCCCTAGATTGTCAGATGAAGCAAAGAATGTTATAGCCAAAATTGGCCACTAGTATTTAGATGAATGAGAAACCTACATCAGGGTTTTCGGTGCAAGAGGGGCACCCCACTTATTATCCATTTATGTTCCAGACTAGCTAGTGTGAGGGGAAATTTTCTATCAAACCATCCTACAAGGATACAATGCAACTTTAGTAAAAGACAAGAAGCAAGCTTTCATACCATATGGATTTCATATAGGATTTTGTATGGTCAAAGATACCACACATGCTAAACAGCTCGAGCTAGGTCAATTAGAATTTTGGTTCCAAACTGGTCGATTTCGCAAACACGATCCCAAGGAATTGGTTCTACATCATGCATCACAGGTATCATCCTGTTGACCCTATGCCCATGACTAGTTTGAGGATGAAATTTTTACTGAGAACGCTCAAGAATGGAATGTGGTGGCATCTAGGAAAGTTGATCCTCGAGGAACCAGATTTAGAGCTATGAGCTACGAGGAACAGGCAACTTTTTTGGAGCAGATAGTTCAAGAGATCGTTAATATCCGTCAAGAAGCAGCAACATATGAATTGGATGAAGGAATAAGTTATCCCCAAGGATACATTGAAGCCGTGGAAGTCAATCGAGAATCCCCAATACACATCAAGGATTCCTCTGAAGTTCAAACTACACCCGTGATTCTAGAACTCTTGTACCAACAAAGTCAGTTGCTAATGAGACGAATGCAGGATAACCTGCACCTTACCATAAGTCCTATGATTTCAATTAGTGTCCAAAGTGTCTCGACGGAGTCAATTGGCCATGGCTCCTTAAATCCTAATAACACCAATGACTCAAATAACCCTGGATCCCCGACGGTGTCGGTCAACTCCCCGAAAGGCGAAATAATTCCTACAGAGACAGGTCGGGTGTCAATAGAAACAAAAGCACCTAATCCTATGAGAAAACTTATATAGGTATACAGTGATGACGAAAGTCCGGAGCCATCTCACAGCTCCCTGATACATGTCCAAGAGGAGGAAATCCTCAAGAAAACCAGTTCCCCTGAGCCCGAGGCCCAAGACGAGCAGGTCTTACAAAAGGAAATAGGGTCCAAAGCTGGCCTCAACATAAGAGAGTCTGAAAAATAGGAAACAGAAGCATGTCTGAGTGATGAACCTCCACAAAAGGAATTCATAAGTTCTACGACTGACGAGCAAGTAAGAAATGAGTCTATACCCAACTCCTAGATTGTGCCTAATATTCAAATCCTTGACGAATGACAAGTAGAGGCTGGATCTACAAAACAAAATGAAGAATTTCGAGAGCCCACTCTAGAGAAAATATACACCATGGGTAGCCTAAGAAAGAACCTCACATGGGGATATCAACAGATACCAGAACTGGTAGATGAAGTAGCAGACATCTATGCGATCTCCTACGATCAAAAGAGGAAGTCCATCGTTCAAAGGACTGAAAAAAAGTGAAGAATCACTTTGGATCAATCCATCATGGTTACCACATAGGATAAATTAATCAGCACTACAGATGCTCTCACGTCTGAACTAATCGGTGTAGGAAAATCCCTCTCGGATGCCGCTCAGGATAGAGCCAGAAGATATGAAAAGGAACTAGCCGACACCCTGAAATAGCTCAAACACCTATGCCATATTGTCAAATACTATAAAGGATCTACACAGACCATTATGTATTTGAAGGATGAGTTCAACAAAGTTTATAACGAGTTCAAGAAGGAAAGACACCCGTTAATTGGGAACATAGTCGAGTTCCAGGAGGATACTCTCATGGCACTCGCAACATGCAAATAAATGGAGAGGTGGCACGAAAAGGCACAACAAGAGGTAGAGAGACTCGAATACATTGATGTAGTCCAACAGAGTCGAGAAAAGGCAAAATCATGGCATTCGACTGGTTGGAAAAAGTAGTCTCAACCACATGAATAAATCTGTCGAATACTGGGCGAAGATGACCTGGGACCCACACCAAGAAATCCAAGAGCAATGGGCCAAGTGCAAGAAACACTGGGGTAAAATTAATAAAGTGATGAAAGATGTCGGTCTCCCCAAATTCATCACCCCTGATGAATTTACTAACTTGAGCGATGTTTTCAATACGCACTCCATACAAGACTCACTTTGGGCCAAAGAATGCGCGAAGATAGGTGATGCAAAGTTGAGGCAAGTGTAACAATTCACGGAACATCCAATCAGAGCCCAGACCATGTTGCAACTACTAAATGCAAGTTTGGTAAAGTACCAAATTCATGCAGTAGATATCAGAGGAATATATGCAGCCTCAATGGAACAACACAGGTTCCCATGGGCCCAAACTTGTGAAGATCTGTTTATCAGCTGGTCTGAATATGAAGAAAGTCATCCGTTTCAAAAAATATCCCAGATGAATTGTTAAAGAAACTATTGGATGACCGCATCGTGTGGCGATTTTTGTTTGGTTTAAATTGTACTTAGCCGTTAATTTTGGTTGAATTTTATATTATAAATAGAGACATCGACCAGTTAGTCAAAGGTCGATGGTTGTTGTAAGAACTATTTCTTTTTGGTTGTTGATAATTATTTTGAGACTGTTGTGAATTGAGAAGTCCTTATGGACAAAAGACAAGCTATTTTCATCAGATGTATGTGATTGGAGTTGGAGAAGAATTACTTCCTATCATGTTCCATGAATGATGCAGTAAATGAGTAAGAGCAATTAATTATGTTGTCAAGTTATCTAGTGCAATGTTTTGATGTTCTTTTCTTAATGATAAATATAAATCATTGTGTTGTTATGTGATGAATGTTATGGTAGATGAATTATTTTTCTTACCGTGATCTTGATTACATATGTGTTTTCCTTCTATTAATTAGTTTTTCTCAAACAATAATTCAATGTTCATTTGGTTAATGTATTAGTACTAGGCCCTTCGGCATAGAATCACTGCCTGCATGTTTGACAAGCGGGTTATCCCAAGCTCAGCCTCTTCCCAGTAGTTGAAACTCAATCCTGTTACTTGTCAAGTTGGCTTATGCTGGCTTGCATCTCTCAAACTAGTCCCACTCAAGAGAAAATATAGAAAATAGCAATCGTACCTGAAGGGAGATCCTTCATAAGAAAACACAAAGCCCATCGATAAATTGGCCAGATCGCAAGATCTGGAGAACCATTCTATCTCAAACATTGTAGAGTTTAATTGGGCCTCGGTGGAAAGTTTGGTTCCTTCTATTGAATCAA
The DNA here is from genome assembly GCA_009831015.1 of Picea engelmannii. Lineage (NCBI taxonomy): Eukaryota > Viridiplantae > Streptophyta > Pinopsida > Pinales > Pinaceae > Picea > Picea engelmannii. The sequence goes on from WSFP011348519.1 coordinate 16,566, forward strand.
GGGATTTAAGACCCATCAACAGAATTGGCACTAGAAGGAGGGCCTGACAATGAATGGCTGAATATATAAGTTATATAGCATTTTGAACAGCCTACAAATTCGTAACGGTCCACATGCATGGCTAGTCATCCAACAAACAACCCACATTTACTGAGTACTCCTGACGCAGGTAAATCACCCCAGTCCAAGGAAGAATCTTTTCACCCTGGAATACCTTATGCCCTCCCTCACGAGGAAGTGAATCAATTCAGGAGAATCAACAGAGCCTACGCTTGACAAATCAGCGTGTTGTCCTTAACTCCCATCGTCCCTCAGAGAAAAAAACAAAGTAGACTGGTGTTTATCACTCCTGACGAAGTGTTCATACACTTCGTCGAAGACTTAATAGATTTCACGATCACCGAAATCCAAGAACCTCTTGATCTAATACCTGAGACATCAGCTGATGACATCCTCGAGCCTGATGACTTTTCGAAAGAAGAAGAGCTAGTCTTCAACTACGAATATATGGAAGGGAACAATGGTCATGAGGAGGAAAGAAAATTTCCACTTCAAGACAACCAACCTTGGTTGGCCGGAGACGTTGTGGTCGTCACTGGATGAGTACATAATCTTCCCTGGCACCCGAAAAAGCTGCTCCCCAAGTATGATCCTGAAACTTCAGGTTTACCTGAGGATCATATCAAGAAATTCATACTTGCGATTAGGCTTATGAACATTCAACATGAAGACGTAGTCTGCATACTTTTTCCCTACACGTTTGAAAATTCAGCGTCCACGTGGTATTTTAATTTGTCGGTGGGATCTATAACCAGCTGGAATAAGTTCCAAAAGGATTTTCTAGATAAGTTTGTGGAAGAGACTACTACAGGATCCCTGATGGATGAGTTGTTCACAACCACCATGAACCCAAAAGAGAGGGTCAAATATTTCAATCAAAGATTAATGACCATCTTAAACAAATTCCAGCCCACGGAGAAACCAACTCAAGAGTTGCAAATCGAGGTTTATGCCAACGCACTCCCGACCTCTATTTCCATGTTCGTAAAAAGAGCCGCCAAGAAAACCCTTGCAGATAATTTTGAAGAGGCCAAGACATTAGAATTCCATATGAAAGGATGTAAATAAGGCCAAGCCTCTCTAGTGAGAAAAGAAATCCATCCCCCCCAGGAGAGGACTCGTTTTGACTAGACCGTCAGGGAAACCGGCTGAAAAAACTCTTGACAAAGGTAATGGAGATATACAATACCTACAATGCATGGTCAATAAACTATCAAATGAGATTATAGACATGAAAAGAAGCACAAGGGAGGGAAACCAAAGCCAAAATCCCTATAAGACTTTCTTTAAAAGAAACCATCCTTTCAAAGCAATTGAACCTCCCCCACCCAACCTAAACATTGACCTAGGGAATGTTGCGTCTAATTCTTTCTGCACCTATCACTGGGAGATCCACTCTGAAAGAGAATTCCCTCAATGGGTCCATGCCATGAATTTAATGGCTAATCTTTTTTTCGACAAAGTCTCACTGATCGAACAGTCAAGCAGTTAGGCCATGAATATTTTCGACTAGGAAGAATATGACCCACCACGAGACACATCCATGTTGATATGGGATCCTGATGTGATCGCGTCTTCGGATGATTTGTTTGAGTCTCGAGAACAACCCATGAAATTTTTGGTAGTATAGAAGCGTAGTAAAGGTTAACCCGGCTCAAAACATACCGACGCCACCCGGGACTCACAAAGTAATTTAATCCCCGATCACCCGAAAATACCTTTCACCCCTGGTAAGAAGCCTATAAGCATCCATACTCAGGAATCTCCTAAACTAGATTACAACGTAGTCGAAGATTTAAAGAAGCTAAAGGCTAATATATCAGTTATGGATATATGTAGAATTCCTCAACAGAAAGACTTTTTGTTGCAAGCTTTGGGCTCTGTAGAAGACTCGACGGCTGGAAATGGTCAACAGAAGAACCTATCCCCAACCGGTTCGTTGAGAAAGACGAACGTAAATACCTACACGGAAGGAAGGAAGGAGAGACCTTTTTTCCCACCCTTCCTTCTAATGTTTGAAGTCTTCAACCGAAATCTTCACAATTGTTTGGTAGATTCTAGGGTGTCTTCTAATGTAATTCCCTTGGCAGTTTGTAATAAGTTGGGTGTTGTCCCTCTCCAAAGTGATAATCATGTCAGACAACTGCACAGAACCCAATTCAAGGTTATGGGAGAATTCAAAGATGTAATGATCAGGATAGCGACACATCCTAATTTCGTGCAAACAATTGACATCATTGTAGTAGATATCCCAGAGGCATATGGACTACTGCTGAGTCATGACTGGTCTGAGAAGCTGAAGGGATATTTTAGTATGGAATGGGAACACCTTTGGTTACCACTAAAAGGATACAAGAACATGATCATAATCGACAGAGAAAGATATCTGAAGCATATGATCACCAACCTAGAAACCCCGAATGAACCTGCGTCTATCGATTTCCCGGTATTGGTCAATTACTCCTATGATTCCCACTTCAGGGACTTTTCTCCTCTATTGTCCACTTTTCCTCTTACCCAAAACTCTGAAATAATGTTTCAAGAGGAATCATCAACAATGATAGGGAACACTCTCTTTTGCCAAAATCCTACAATTGAGCTTACGGGACAAGAGATCGGTAAGCAAGAAATCAATATAGAACGAGGAAAGGGTGATCCCCTTTCACATATTTTGACCCTCTGCTTTGATGGATCCAAATCACAAGAAGGGTCAGCAGTAGGGTGTATCCTTATTCATCCTAAAGGGCGACGTTATTTCATATCATGTAGGCTAGAATTCAAATGTACCAACAACATTGTCGAGTATGAAGCTCTAGTACAAGGATTAAAGAAAGCCATAGATCTGGGTGTCAAGGAATTGAAGGTTTTCGGATATTCTGAGATTATTGTTAGGCAAGTGAGGAACACTATACATTTCAATTCACTTCATCTTAAGAATTACCAACAGGAGGTGCAAAGGCTAATAGAGCACTTTAACACTTTCAATATTACCGCGATACCTAGAGAAAATAACACTCTTACTGACTCCTTAGCCACTGCCACTTCCAAAGTGTTGCCTTTAGAAGATTATGAAGCTTCTCACTTCACTGTAGAGATTCTCTACAAACCGTCAGTGCCGAACAATATTTCTAATTGGAAATTCTTTGAAGGTGACGAGAAAATCATAAACTTCTTGAACAACCAAGACAATTTCAAAGACCTAGCCATAGATGATGAAGAATTCGAAGAGAAAACAACTGAAACTGATCCCCAAGCAGGAAAATATGTCGGAAAATTTAAGGCTCACACAATCCCAAGGGGGATAACTAATATAGAGAGTCTGTTTGATCTAAAGGATCGTTTTAAAGGACCCAAAAACAGAAGATTGGTAGCTCTTTCCCCCTCCATGAAACTGTGAATCTTGGGACTCCAGAGGCCCCGAAGAATGTTAATCTCAACAAAACTATATCTAAGGGAGAGAGGAAGGCCTACCTCAAAGTATTCATGCAATACTAGGATGTTTTCGCATGGTCCTATAAGGATTTTAAAATGTACGACACTCGTATTATTCAACACACCATCCCATTGAAACCTGAAATGAAACCTTTCCAACAAAAGCTCTAAAAGTATCACCCATCCCTGGAACCCCTCATGTATCAAGAATTGAGAAATATTTTAGATGGAAGATAATTTTTTAGGTTAGACATTCTGCCTGGGTAGCAAATCTTGTCCCAGTAATGAAAAAGTCGGGAGAGATCTGATTGTGCATAGATTTTCAGAACCTCAACAGAGCTTCAGAAAAGGACAATTATCCCATCCCACCGATGGAATAACTCTTGCAGACCGTGTCGGGATCATAGATTTTTTCTTTACTAGATGGTTTCTCAGGCTACAACCAAGTGTTGGTTTCATAGGAATATCGTTTAAAAAACACCTTCTGAACCAAATGGGGAACCTTCTCTTGTAAACGCATGCCTTTTGGGTTAATCAAATCAAGAGCTACCTTCCAAAGGGCCATGGACATGGCTTTTCAGGGACTTATCAATAAGTGTGTGGTGGTGTATCTAGATGATGTAACAATATATTCGAAGAATAGAGAAGAGCACATCCAACACCTGACCCATATTTTTGAGAGATGCAGGAAGTACGGTATATCGCTAAATCCTAAGAAAACTGTCTTCAATGTCGAGGAAGGTAAGTTGTTAGGTCATATTATATCTCGAGCAGGGATTCACATAGATCCAGAAAGGATTAAGGCCATAGCCCAACTCTCACTAGCCCATAACAAGAAAGCCATGCAGTCCTTTTTCGGGCAAATCAATTTTCTGAGGAAATTCACTCTCGATTTCGCTGAAATTATCAAACCTTTACAAAAGATGATTCGCAAGGATGCCAAATTTAAGTGGGATGATGAGAGAAACAATTCTTTCAATGATATCAAATCCACCATATCCCGAGCTCTGGTGTTGCGAAGTCCCGATTTTAATAGATACTTTTCCCTTTATACTTTCACCTCTGACCAATCGCTAGCAGTGGTTTTAACCCAGAAGGATGATGACAACAATGAAGCCCCAATGTCCTTTATGAGTATTAATCTTCAAGGAGTCGAGCTCAATTATCCCTCCATATACAAACAAGCCTATGTGGTCTATAAGGTAGTAAAACATTTCAGGTCCTACATTCTCAAGAATCACACTAAGGTTATTGTACCGCACCGTGCAGTCTGATCCCTATTTACCCAACAAGAAATGGGGGAAAGAACGGGGAACTAGATGGCAGTAGTCTAGGAATTTGATCTAGATATAAAACCTTCCAAGCTAGCAAGAGGACAAGGTTTGTGTAAGCTCGCAGTCGAAGCGTAAGATCAAGTAATGAAGATCCCGAGTGGGAAAACAAAATGACACTATGGTGCAACAAAGTAGCATACATCTCCCCAAGACAAGACTCCTAGTACAAGGATTTAGCTTATCTTTTACATCACGGATCTTGTCCCAAGAACCTCAACCCTAGGGAAAGGAGAGCCCTGAGATTGAAATCTGCACAGTATCACCTTATAAATTAGGCTCTCTTCTAGATCAATTATGATGAGGTATTATTGATATGTATCGAATGAAAAGACTCTGACAAGGTGTTGAAGGAACTCCATGACAGCGTCGTCGAAGGACACTTTGCAGGGAACACTACCGCCCATAATATTCTAAGAGTCAGCTATTACTGGCCCACCTTGTTTAAAGATGATCATACTCACTCTAGGAACTGTAAGACTTGTCAAATAAGTGTCAGAAAGGAGAAAAGGGAAGCAATCTCGCTTCAGCTCATGACTGTCTCCAAGATTTTTGAGTAGTGGGGGTTGGATATCATAGGAGAAATTACTCCTAGTTCTTCAAAACTCCACAAGTACATTCTTACTGCTAATGACTATTTCACAAGATGGGTAGAGGCCATTCCTTTGACTCATGTAAACGAGAAGGTAGTAATCCAATTTATAGAACAACAGCTAATCACAAGGTTTGGTGTCCTCTCTATTTTGGTCTTTGATAATGTAGCTTACTTTTCTTCTACCCTGTTAACAGAGTTTTCTCTGGACAAAGGGATAAATGGTGTGGAAGAGTCAACTAATAAGAACCTGGTAAGAATTTTGAAGAAGATTGTTACAGATAACCAAATAAATTGGCACAACCAACTTCATAAATCTCTATGGGCTGATAGAGTCACGCCCAAGGAAGCTATAGGGAATTCCCCATACTTTCTGGTCTACAGACAGGAAGCCATCCTCCAAAACGGGCTTTATCTACCATCTTTCCAATTGGCCCAAGATTCCAATGAGGAACCCTCGTCATCCATGCAACAGAGGATCGACACTCTGCTCATGCTGGAAGAACAGAGAGAAAAGGCTAGATCAAAATTCCTAGCTCATCAACAAATAGTGAAACGATGGTTTGATAAGCATAAGGCTAAAGAAAAGAACTTTGAGGTAGGAGACTTAGTGCTGAAGTGGGAAAAAGCAAATGAACCAAAGGTTAAACATTCTAAGTTTCAAATCCTATGGATTGGACCTTTCCAAGTGGCCGAGAAAATTGGGGCAAGTACCTATCGATTGCAGAATATGAGAGGGGAACCTAATTCCCTCCCAGTGAATGGTCAAGCCCTAAAATGATACTTTCATTAATTACAATAATAATAATAATAATAATAATAATAATAATATATAGTAATAATAACCTCGGTTGATACCAATAATAGAAGTGTCGGAGTTATCTACTTTGTGGGTCGATAATACCTCAATGGAAACACAAGAGGAACAAAGATTTTGCATTCGCCCAGTGAACACCATTTGTTGAGTACTCAACACACCCTAAAAATTCTGTGACCATTTACTTTTTGGGGTACCACTCGATCTTTGGCTTGGACTATTTTCACCCCAAGTGAAACCGATACCTTTTCTTATCTTAGATGTTTCCTGAATGAACTAATTAAAGTTTACTTGAACTTGTAACAAAGAGTCATCTTAACCATAAAGCGGACTTGACAACCACTCAAGGAATCGACGACCCAAAATTTTCCCCAATGCGATTCAAAGGTTCGGCATCAATAAAAGTTGTAAGGTGGTGAAAATCACTTGGAAAGTAAAAGTAGTCGAGTAACGACCTTCATTGGCGTCGGTCTATGAAATCATTTCTTTCCTACGAACACCCAGGAAGGATTTCGCCGAAGACCGATCCATTCGGTTTCGACAGAAAAATGTAATAGTAAACACTGCACAGAGGTAAGGAGTAAACATCATCGATCGTCGACGCCCCTTAAAATTTTCAATGATAAAGGGTCATAAAGTGAAGGCCTGTCGAGGAATTACATACTCGTTTTTCCCCTGATTACCAACCCCGATATCATCAACGTCGAAAGTTCTATCAAGAGAATATCAATATAAGTATGCACTCAGATAGTAGTCGATCCTCGATCCCTACGTCGGGGTGATGTGATGAAACGAGATGTTTTACCTCTGTGTGTGTTAGATACACCACATTAAAAGTTGGAAGTTAATTCGTAGATTGCGTATTAGTTACTAATTCATGCACAAATCAAAAGGATCCATTAAACCCACTGATACAATGCATCTTCTTCCACGCCTCCGCCATCAACTAGTTAAGGTTTATCTGCAGAGATTCGAGGGTAATTTATTTTGAATTTACATTTATTACTCATATTAAATGATTGATATGACTGGTAGTACCTCTCCAGTTATATCCTTTTTGAGTCATTGTGCATGGTCCCATTCTATGCAGCAAGAAATTCATAACAAACAGAAGAGTGAAGCCAACAACCTGGAAGAAACGCCCAAAGCTCAGTGAGTATTAAGCAATTATCTTAGTAAGCATTATAGGTATGTATCCACTAATGGTTTGCATACATTCCACTGTTATATGTGTGCACCCAACTCTACTCTATACACATGTTCAAAAGGCATTTTAAATTGAAGGAACAATGCCTCAGAAGAAGCCTTCCACCAGGAAATCGCCAAGAGCCCCTAAGCTGCAAGAATCAGAAGTAGGAGAAGGCTCCTCCCCAGATGTTGCGAGACAAATAGAATTCACTCCCAAGCCAGTGTCTATCATTAGAAAATCACCAAGGATCCCTTTGTCCAGCCCCTATATTTTGGAGACACGAAGGCAAGTATTGGGGCCAAGATGGCATTTCCTCGTTGGGAAGAAGTTTTCAAGAAAATCAAGAAAGAAGAACCCCTTGAATATACCCCTGCATAGAGATCCTGATACAAGGAAGCTCAACGATGAGGTCCTCCCCAACATTCGCAAGGCTTATCTACACATGGTAGCAAGTCAGTCTCCGGGCTTTCCTTGCATTGAGCTCCTGAAGTGGATCATTGACCACGCTAACGCCCAAAAATGTTTTATTAATGATGATAACAGTGAATGCTTCGGGGTCTTCCTACCATTAGAATTAAGAGTTACTATAAGCTCAGAGATTCTGAGTTAAAACTGAGCACTGAATTCATCCTGAGTTTATATGTGTCACACGATACCAACAAAATCATGGTGTCCTAGTGGAGAGAAGACAAAAAATTCATGAATTGGACTGCTGACAGCCAACAACCAATCTCAGGGAACCGTACATATATCTCATGGCTCTACTCTGCAGGTTACATGGGGAGAAAGACTGCTCCCGATTTTCAGAGGTTTGGATGCCTCTAGATCTTATAGCTGCCATTCCAAGCACAGGCTTCAATTGGGGTGCCATAATCTCCAAATAGTTGAGCACCTGCATAAGACAGGCTTAGGTGTCAAAGGAGGGAGATACCCCTGCCTTCTACATGGCCTTGTATATAGTGGCCATTATCTACGCCGAGAATGCTTTCTTTGGGATGAACCTAAATTGACACTCTTCGGAGCTCACGGTCCATGTATACTTCAACATCCTATGGGAAAACAGGTACAAGAAATCCTATGTTGTTATCTGTGATCAGTTTGTTGCACACATTTACTTCTTGCTCTTCAGGAAAGAATGCCCTAGATTTTCAGATGAAGAAAAGAAGGTTATAGCCAAAATTGGCCACTAGTATTTAGATGAACGAGAAACCTACATCAAGGTTTTTGGCACCACAGGGGCACCCCACTTATTACCCATTTATGTTCCCCACCGACTAGTGTTAGGGGAAATTTGCTATCAAACCATCCTGCAAGGATACAATGCAACTTTAGTAAAAGACAAGAAGCAGGCTTTCATACTGTATGGGTTTCATATTGGCTTCTGCATGGTCAAAGATACCGCACATGCTAAACAACTCGGGCTAGGTCAATTAGAATTTCAATTCCAAACTAGTTGATTTCGCAAACATTATCCCAAGGGATTGGTTCTACAACACGCATCACAAGTATCATCATATTGGTCCTATGCCCATTACCAGTTCAAGGATGAAATTTTTACTAAGAACACTCAATAATGGAATGTGGTGGTATCCATGAAAGTTGATCCTTGAGGAACCAGGTTTAGAGCTATGAGCTACGAGGAACATGCAACTTTTTTGGAGTATATAGTTCAAGAGATCGGCAAGACCTGTCAAGAAGTAGCAGCATATGAATTGGATGAAGGAAATAAGTGATCCCTAAGGAGACATTGAAGCCACATGAGTCAACTAGGAATACCTGATACACATAAAGGATTCCCCTAAAGTTCAAACTACACCAGAGATGCCAGAAATCTTGTACCAACAAAGTCAGTTGCTAATGAGATGAATGCAGGATAACCCGCACCTTACCGTAAGTCCTATGATTTCAACTACCATCCAAAGTGTCCCAACAGAATCAATTGGCCCCAACTCCTTGAATATCGATATCACCAAGGGCTCAAATAACCCTGGATCCCCAACGACGTCGTTCAACTCCTTGGAAGGTGAAAGAATTCCTACAGAGACAGGTCGAGTGTCAATAGAAACACAAGCGCCTAATCCCCTGAGCAAACTTATACAGGTATACAGTGATGAATAAAGTCTGGAGCCATCTCACGGCTCCCCGGTACATGTCCAGGAGGAGGAAATCCCTGAGAAAACTGCTTCCCCTGAGTCCAAGGCCCAAGACAAACATGTATTACAAAAGGAAATAGGCTCCAAAGGTGGCCTTGACACAAGAGAGTCTGAAAAACATGAAGCAGAAGTAGGTACGAGTGATGAACCTCCACAAAAGGAAATAGGCAATTCTACGACCGACGAGCAAGTAAGCAATGAGTCTATACTCGACGCCTCCATTGTGCCCAATATTCAAATCCCCGACGAATGACAAGTAGAGGATGAATCTACAAAATAGAATGAAGAAGTTTGAGAGCCCACTCCTGAGAAAATATACACCACGGGTAGCCTAAGAAACAAACTCACATGGGGAGATCAACAGATACCAGAACTGGTAGACAAAGTAGCAGACATCTATGCAATCTCCTATGATCAAAAGAGGAAGGCCATCGTTCAAAGGATCGCAAAAAAGTGAAGGATCACTTTGGATCAATCCATCTTGGTTACCACAGAGGAGAACTTAATCAACATTGCAAACACTCGCACATCCAAACTAATCATTGTAGGAAAATCCCTCTCAGATGTTGCTCAAGATGGAGCCAGAAGAGATGAAAAGGAACTAGCTGACACCCTGAAAGAGCTCGAACACCTTCACCATATTGTCAAATACTATAAAGGAGCTACATAGACCATTGTGTATTTGAAGGATGAGTTCAACAAAGTTTATAACGAGTTCAAGAAAGAAAGACACCTATTAACCGAGAACATAGTTGAGTTCCAGGAGGATACTCTCATGGCACTCGCAACATGCAAAGAAATGGAGAGGTGGCATGGAAAGGCACAACAAGTGGTAGAGAGACTTGAATATATTGAGGTAGTCCAACAGGGTCGAGAAAAGAAAAATCATGGCATTCAGCTGGTTGGAAAAAGTATTCTCAACCGCATGAATAAATCTGTCGAATACTGGGCTAAGATTACCTAGTACCCACACCAAGAAATCCAAGAGCAATGGGCCAAGTGCTAGAAACACTAGGGTAAAATTAATAAAGTGATGAAATATGTCAGTCTCCCTGAATTCGGCACCCCCGATGAATTTACTAACTTGAGCGATGTTTTCAAGATGCACTCCATACAAGACTCGATTTGGGCCGAAGAATGCACAAAGATAGCCAATGCAAAACCAGGGCAAGTGCAACAATTCACGAAACATCCAATTAGAGCCCAGACCATGTTGCAACTACTAAACTCCAGTTTGGTAAAGTACCGAATGCATGCAATAGATATTAGAGGAGTATATGCAGCCCCATTGGAACAACACAGGTTCCCATGGGCCCAAACCTGTGAAGATTTGTTTATCAACTAGTCTGAATATGAAGAAAGTCATATGTTTCAAGAAATATCCCAGATGAACTGTTAAAGAAATTGTTGGATGAATGAGCCACGTGGTGATTTGTTTTTGGTTTAAACTATACTTAGCCGTTAATTTCAGTTGAATTTTATATTATAAATAGAGACATTGACCGGTTAGTCAAAGGTCAATGGTTGTTGTAAGAACTATTTATTTTCGGTTGTTGATCATTATTTTGAGACTGCTCTGAATTGAGAAGTCCTTTTGCACCAAAGACAAGTTATTTTCACCAGATGTATGTGATTGGAGTTGGAGAAGAATTAATTCCTATCATGTTTCATGAATGACGCAGTAAATGAGTAAGAGAAATTAATTCCATTGTGAAGTTATCTGGTTCTTTGCTTAATGATGAAGATAAATTGTTGTGTTGTTATGTGATGAATGTTATGGTAGATGAATTATTTTTCTTACTGTGATCTTAATTACATATGTGTTTTCTTTCTGTTAATTAGTTTTTCTCATACAGTAATTCAATATCCATTTGGTTAATGTATTAGTACTAGTCCCTTTGGCATAGAATCACTGCCTGCATGTTTGAGCAGCGGGTTATCCCAAGCTCAGCCTCTTCCCAGTAGTTGAAACGCAATCATGTTACTTGTCAAGTTGGCTTATGTTGGCTTGCATCTCGCAAACTAGTCCCACTCAAGAGAAAATACAGAAAATAACAGTCCTACCTGAAGGGAGAGCCTTCACAAGAAAACACAAAGCCCATCGATAAATTGGCCGGATCACAATATCTGGAGAACCATTCCATCTCAAACGCTGCAGAGTCTAATTGGGCCTCGGTGGCAGGTTTAGTTCATGCTGTTGAATCAAGGGATTTAAGACCCATCGACATGACTATCAGGTAAAAACTTGTGTATATGTGTTAAACAATGCTTAGCTAAGGATAAGGCTAAGAAACTTAGAATCAAAATGAACAGAGGTTTTCAATCAATTAGACAACAAGAAACTCAATATAAACGAGAGCAATCAAAGGAGAAAAACACTCCAAATCCTGAAAAGAAGATTTTATCCCCAGTATGGTCACCAATTCTATTACGAGGAAAATCTCTCTATGGCTAGGGGTGATCTAGATGGATATCGGTGGCCCACCTATTCCACGGGCTCGAAAAAATATTTTCCATCTTGGCATTTTGTCGGTAGTTTTTCGGGTTCCAAACGTTCGGGGCCGTTTTGAGGCCCTAAACTACATTTTTTGGGTATTTAGGGACCAAGTGACTGCTAAAATGTTTGACTTAGGCTAGTAAAAAATCATTCTTCTTGCTTAGACCTTTCAAACGGTGTATCAAGCGCCCCAAACAAATATCATATGCAAAAGTTACACTTGTAAGAAGTTGACGTATCAACTACCCCCATCGGGGCCCGCAAACCTTTTGGATTTTCATCTTCCAGGGTTAGGGTTTTGGATTTTACTTATGTTAAAAAGGCCTTTGGAGCCTCATTGTAACAATCATCTTCTTACGGATGCAATTATCCATTACATCTCTTCTTAGAGATAAGCTGCCACCATTCTATCGAGTCTTTCACTTTGTATTTTATAGTCTTTGTACATTTTCTCTCATTAATAGAAAATTATGGGAAGAAGTCACAATTGATTTTTATTATAAATCCTCCTAGAACAATGAAGCAACATGATTCCATCATGGTGGTGATGGATAAATTAACTAAGGCATCACATTTTATTCTAGTGAAGAAAACATACAAGGCAACAAATATTGCAAAAATAAACATGAAGGAAGTTGCTAGGTTACATGGAGTGCCTAAGGAAATAGTTTCAAACATAGACCCAAATTTTGTATCCAAATTTTGGAAGGATTTGTTCGAAGGCTTTGGGAGGAATTTAAATCTCGGTACAACATATCACCCAGAGTTAGTTGGCAAGAAAAGGACTAATGGAATAATTCAGGACCAACCATCAAAGTGGGAAGATTATATTCATTTGGTTGAATTTTATTACAATAATGGGTATCATGCCTCATTAAAAATGAGCTAGTTTGAAGCATTGTATGGAAGAAAGTGTAACACACCAGTAATTTGGGACAACCTAGCAGATAGAGAGGTTATTGGACCAGATTTGTTGAAGAAAATGGAAGAGTAGATGGAAAAGATTAAGCATAATTTAAAGGCTACCTAAGACAAACAAAACATTTATGCAGACGAGAATAGATTTTTTAAAGATTTCAAAGGGACCGAACATGTGTTTTTAAAAGTGAAGGAGAAAAGAAGTTCACTAAGAATAGAATTTTCCCAAAGTTGGCAGCAAGATATTGTGGACCTTTTGAAATATTAGAAAAGATATGGCTAGTTGCATACATACTAGTATTTCCTACATCCATGAGAGTGCATAATGTATTTCATGTGTCATTATTAAATAAATATGTGTCTGACCTTAACCACATAATTGATTGGACTGTGATCCAAGTGGAACATGAAGGGGAATTTTGGGTGGAACTAGTATGCATCTTGGAGCAGAAATTCAAAGTGCTCAGAAACAAAGCCATAGGGATGATAAAGTTTCAATGGACCTGCTACGGTATTGAAGATGCTACATGGGAGCATAAATAAAACAAGCAGTAGGAATAACTGCAAATTTTTGTCAATTTTGAAGAAAACATAATGCAAGACTCCATTTTGAGTAGCTAGAGTTCCAAAACCACATCTCAGAGTCCTATACAACCTACGTTGGGGGCCATGAAAAATGAATGGTGCAACTCGATGGAATGACAACAGTGAAGGGGGTACATTCCTTGGGTCATTGGGTTGAGAGGAACATGATATTTTGGTTGGATTTGTTGCTAGAGTTGTAAAATTGTAGAATATTTCTTAAAGCACTGTGATGTAAATTTGTACATATATGTATATCGACATAATGTGCACCTAGGATGACAAACAATTGTAGGGGAGGGGGAATGTAACATCACCGCTATAATCCTAGTTTAATTAATGCTTAATGTATATATAATGTGTGGCTACGACCAAGCGATGTATATGTGAATTGTGTTTCTAAGTTTTAATAATAAAATGTGATTCCATCTATTGGCGGATATGGATAGAGATGGGGGATGAATCAATCCAAAAGAGAGGGGAGGGTATAGGAGAATATATAAGAGAGGGTTCCAAGGGGGAATTACCCATGTCTATTAATCCAACCCACTTCCTAAATTTTTCCATTGGTATATGAACCTTCTAATTTTTGATTGAGTGTCCTCAAAGCAAATCATTTAATACATGTAAAAGGGTGGGCATGAGAAGTCATATCCCATAGTCATTTTGAGCATGAGGGCTAAGATAAATCATCTCGAGGAAGTGTGTGAGTCAATAAATCAAGCCAAAGGGAGAAAATTTGTATGGAAAACTGTTGGATGCAGACCCATTCTAGGGAAAAGGCTATTTTTGGGGAGAGAAGCACGAAGGGAAGAAAGGACAACTGGAAGGAAAAGAAGCACTTGCAAGGGAAGCGTGCGAGGCACACATGCAAGGGAGACATAACTACATTAGGGTTAGGATTTTTGCAATATATTTTAATGGTTGATGAGCCAAGAATAGATATAAGTAGTACTTAGGAGGTCCAGGGGGGGACCGAAGAGGACAGAGGGGGTGCCTAAGTTGGATATATACAAAAAGAGATCAGTAGTACCTAGGAGGTAGGGGGAGTCTGAAAGTTGTAAGGTTTGTAAGAACTACAACATTTTGTAAGATGGTGAGCTAGAGAAGAATTGAGCAACTTGATCTCGAGGGTTAGATCGTAGGCTGAGGAGCCTGGTGTGATCTATTCAGCCTCACAGGGATCGAGAAGCCTGTTGAGATTGTAAGATCCAAGACTGTAAACGCACGCGACGTGACATATTGTTGAGACATAATAAAGAGCTTGAAATCAAAATCTTTGTGGACATGTCCTAGGAGGGGGTGAACCACGGTAAAGCTTATGTTATGTGATTGAATGTATGCATCTTTATTGTTCTTAAGAATTAAATGCTATATGAATGAATGAAGGAACTATTTAGATCTGATACTCCACATGCATGAATAAGAATGATTGTTTTAATCAAGAGGTTAGACTAAATAAATAAATATCACAAGGTACAACCACATATCCCCACTCATTCCCAGGCTCAAGCATCTGATTATTGTAGCCACCCATAGATTTGTCTTGGGTGAGACTGTGCAGTACACCCTGTACGCTGGGTTGCCTTCTGGTTTACCAAGGGGGTGATATTTTTAGAGGGATTTGGTTGGAAGCTGGTTAAATCTGAGCCTGGTTCAACCTATGAAAATAAGGTAAGATCAAAGTAGATGACTGATAAAGTATAATAAGAAACTAAGAAATGGTTTTGTTGCCATTTGGACCAGGATGGGACTGAGTGAATGAGATATGTTGAAGAAACATCAAAAGAATGCCAAATCTGACGATAAGACATTAAGAGAATGAGAATATAAAAGGGGATGTTGAGACTGTGGAATCCAATGAAGGTAGAGATAGAGAGATGGTAGAAAACAAAGGAGTTGGAGTTTGCACAGAAAGATAATAGAAACCTGAAGTTAACACCGCACAAATATATGGACAAGTATGTATTCAACGACTTGCATGAAGTAGTTTTTTGTGATTTCCCACATGTCTTGTAGGAGTAGATATTAAGGTTGAAAGACAACCACCCTACAAATAAGATTAGACAACTAGAGCGGAATTGACAATAAATTTACGTGTGCAGTAGATTTCTGGTTAGACAACATTGTTGCAGGATTTATCATAGAATTTGCAATAGATACGATGAAGTATTACAACACAGTAGAGAAAGATTTATTGAAGGGGCCTCGAGGAAGGTATATCATATCACTATATACTTCCATTAAGATATTACTATATAACAAAGGTGTAATGACAATGGCCTCAGACATCTAAGCTTCTTTGCGTGCATGGGGGAAAGGGGGAAGCATTGACAGGAGAAGGTGAAATGGAGGGAGAAATGGATAAAGGAAATAATGAGGAGGCCTTGGACTCAATCATGATGGTGGAATACTAGATCAATCAGATCATGGAAATAACCAGAATAATGAGCAGTGGAGTACCTTACCAATATAAGATGAACACCAAGAAGAGATCCATAGCCTCGAGGGAGGGATTGGAAAGTGATGAAGAAGAGGTAGAGAATCTTTGGGATATGGAGAAGATTGAGGAAATCATGCATACGACATATGAAATGAAGATGAGAGGTCCAAGATTAGGAACCAAAGGAAACACTCCTATCCATATCAGTGTCAGTGTGGAACCCATAAACCCATGTGCAACTAATACACCAATAAGAACACCACCATTTAGAAATCGAATTTTGGGAGAAGGAAGACAACATGAAGTACATCTACATAGGGAACAACAACTAGGGGAGCTAGTTCAGGAAGCATTAGCCAAGTATATACATTGTGCGAAGGTAGTAGTTCAACATTCAGGATGGCAGAACATGACCCCACCATCAGGTTACCATAATTCAAAGGAGAGGCGTCAGAGAACCCTGAGAAGAACTTTTTTATTTGTGAAAAGATCTGGGAAGAAAAATAGATCACAAATGAGGACACTAAACTTGCTCAGTTATCCATCACACTAAGATATCACGAACTGGATTGGTACATGAGCTTAGCTGCAAATAGTCCGCTAGGGACAACCAGAACGATTGGAGATATAAAAAAGATATTGATAAATGAATTCCAGAAGCCTAGCTCAGAGGATCAATACATGAATGAGATGATAGAGATTAGACAGAAACCAATTTTGTGTGGGATATTGACCAGAGATTCAAATGATTGAAGGGAAATATAAATCAGGTCATGACAAATATGTAGCATAGGCATTTGTTTGTCAATTCATTGCTCCCACACTTGAAATACCCCTTGCGACAACAGAAGTTTCAGACCTAGGAAGAGGCTCTACAGGTATCCCTACAACTGGAAGAGAACCAATATTAGAAGACAAATCCAACCATAGAGGAGTTGAAGGAGGATCTGAAGAAATTAACATTTTAGCTAAACCAGAACAGGGGTAAGGACAAAAGAGAATTCATTTGGTGTACCACATGTAGGACAGAAGGACACCATAATAATGAATTCCCAACATTTGCGTAGTACATGGCAACAGGACTGCCAAACGCTTTTCAAACAGTAGGACTATGGTGTGAAAGATGTAAGAAACAGGGGCATGATCCATATCACTGTCCAATGATGCAGAAATACCAGACAGTACCTAAGAGTTAATATTGCAACTTTCACAAGTCAATAGGCCATGATGAAAAATATTGCAGGTGCATGGACCTAATGAGGGAAATAACATTGGATGCTTATAGGGTGCAGGCATAAATGATGACTGGGAAAGATTCACCACAGTTTAACCAAGTACCAGCCCCATATAACACTGCGCAACAACAATATAACATTGTGCAGCTGCAGTACAATACCATGCAGCCACACTATAATCCTGTGCAGTATAACCAAGCACCCCAGTATAACACACTGCAGGGAGATCTAGATGGCTACAGAGGTGGAGGAAGAGAAAGACGAGGCTTTGGAAAAGGAAGAGGACCAGTGGTATTCCACAATTGTCAACAACCAAGACACTATGCAAGAGAATCTCCACTTCCACCTACGACATGTATGTATTGTCGCACATCAGATCATGACACAGATCTAGGAAAAGAGAAATTAGAACAATCATAATGTTCAGTGGATTTCGGTGGAAGCAAGGGATGACAGAAGAAATATCAACATAGTTACGCATGGAGGAGCTAAGATAGGAAACAACGCAGTAAGACAAGATCTAGAACAACACCAATGAGTGAAGAAGAATGTCGAACCGTAGAAGCAGTTTGATGCACAGAACAAAAAGGAGATATTCAAGTAGGCCAGACAAGAATTCTTGAAGCCAGACATTGCAGAAACATCAACTACACAACATACCAAGGAAATACCAATGTATGAGATGCCTCCATCACTGGATCACACTAATGAAGCACAACCCCTAGGACAAGTAAGTACGATTAAGGTTTTTCTGCAATCCTGTGTCAAACTACTAAATGATCCATCATATGTTCAAGTGTTAAAAAATATGTTAGAAAGATGTAGTACATAGGTAGAGAGAAAGCTAGAACAGAAAATAGTTAATCAGTTGCATACAAGGAAGAGAACAAACAGAAAATTCAGATTGAATGCTAACATTCGAGATTTAAACATGGGAGATATTATACTAGATTTAGGATCTGAAGTAAATGTGTTACCCAAGAAGACATGGAAATGTATGGGATATCCCACCTTAGGATATTCACATGTTCAGCTAAAACTAGAAAACAAACACAAAGTTCTCATAATTGGAACGCTAAATGGGGTGGCAGTAGATCTAGATGGACTGCACACTAAAGCCAATTTCAAAGTGATAGAGATAGTGGATGGCACAACACCTTATCCGAAATTGTTGGGCTTGGAATGGGCGATTGAAAATCATGCCATAATCAACTTAAAGACAATGAATATGACATTCAAGTCAGGAGAATACAAAGTCATTTCACCATTCGATCCATCAGAAGGGGAAAGGTTTGTAGAACCCACTTTTTTAGACCTGGAGGAAATTAACCAGTTGTACAGAACCATCACGTGAGAAGAATATTATGTGAATCCAACTACATATGGGGTAATCAATTGGAGAAGTATCACATCATGTCTTCCGGAATCAGATACAGTGTTGGAGAATTGACAATAGAGGTTGGATGAAGTATCCACAAGAAGATGCGCAAGAATAGACCGTGCAGTAAGATGGATAGGTACAGAGATAAGAGAACCTCCCATCTTCCATGAGGTGAATGATTTAGAAGAGTTCTTAAAAAGATACGAAGATGAAGTTTTAGAAAATCAGAGGCTCTTAGCTCTGGATATAACACTTAAGGAAACACCTGCAAGATGGTGGGGTGCACACAAAGAGATAGTCAAGGACTGGTACCAATGTAAGCAGTTAATGCACATTAGATTTGGCACAGAACAGGGAAGCAACCAACTACAGAAATATGATGGCCAAGGGACACTAGTAGAACACTTGGAGAAGTGTAGAACACTATGGAGAATGACACCACTAGAGGAATGGCCTCATCACTTTAGTCACACATTAGAAGGGATTCCAACAAACTGGTATATAGACCAGGAATTGCACA
>ML846404.1:6826-18149 GCA_009831015.1 Picea engelmannii
TCTTGTACTTGAACATTTAAGTGGGGTAAAAGGAGGTTGCCCCCTCGAAGAGGCTTATTATCTGAAATTATCTCTTTTTCAAGGCATTGAGTACTTTTCCTGAGGTTTTTCTATGCTATATTGATGTTTGGTTCTTAACACATCCATCTCACGATTGAATCCAAACCATTAGATAAGGATAAGAAAAGTGTGATAAAAGATTCTTTTAAAAGAATGATTAGATAATTGATCTGAATTCATGATCAACGATGAGGATTAAAATCGTTAATTGAATTTGCTGAAAATATAACACTCTGGAAGATATCACTTCAGAGATAACAAGATTGGGTGAAAGAAGAGGAAGCGCTTAAATTAATAATCCTATGGCTATGCACATATGGTCATATGAAAAACATGGTTTGAAGGAAGTGCCTTCGTAGAACTCAATTTTTGCAACATTTGCAGTGACAAGTTTTTAGCCAGAACATAAGAAAATGCAAAACAAGGGATTTGAAGTCTTCAAATCAAACTATTAATAATAATAAAAATAATAGATATTATTATTATTAGTTCAAATGAAGAGGTGTAATAGTTCAAACAAAGGGACATAATGTTTCAAGTTCATACCTATTAGGAGACTAGATAAACAAAGAAGTAGGGTGAACAAAGAAGTAGTTGAATTTGTTGAAGTATATATATTTATATATAATGGATTGAATTAAGGTTCATTCTATTAGGTTGGTGCATGTTTACAAGATGGGTCTTGTACAAGGATTGGATTCCTCACATCTTAGTTGGATTTGAGATCAACAAGATGGGACTTGTTATGAGGGTTGGATTCCTCATTTCTTAGTTGGATCTGAGAACTACAAAATGGGTCTTGTAACAGAGAGATGGGTCTCTCATAATTGTTTGAAGATGAAGATTGATCTTATGTATTCATTCAAGTTAAATAAATAAATAAAATATTTATTCTTTTAAATATTGGTTGAGAAATTGAAATAAATATATGTTCAATTAATTTATGAAAAGTGGAAAATTGTCCAAAGTTTTGTAACATCCCTCTCAGTGTCAAGTGTACATTTCAACAGGTCCCACATAAGATAAGTGTAGCTGGAGCAGGATAAGGGTTGTTAATTGTCATGTGAGTTGGTGAATTCGAGTGATTGGAGTCATTGATGTCCCAACCCCAAGGTTTGTTGGATATGTAGGTTATATTCATTGGAGTATGTGTAGTCAGAGAGAGTTGGTCGGAGTGGTTTAGGTGCGGGAAATATACTAACCCCGATGGGAAGAATTTATTAAAGAGGAAAATATTTGAACTAGTGAATTGGGGAGTTAGATGGGTTAGC
The DNA here is from genome assembly GCA_009831015.1 of Picea engelmannii. Taxonomy (NCBI): domain Eukaryota; kingdom Viridiplantae; phylum Streptophyta; class Pinopsida; order Pinales; family Pinaceae; genus Picea; species Picea engelmannii. Next base: position 8,158 of record ML846404.1, read on the forward strand.
TGGTGAATGCCACATCAATGCCATATAGGTTTTCACTAGTGATGGGGAACCATGTTGTTTCCACCGTGCACTAAATATGAACTCAATAAATAAAGTCCAGATACTTTAGGAGACTCTAACTTCTAATCGAGAGCTCAGTTATGAGCATAGTTACGGTTGTTGGAAAGCTCTTGATGAACATACGACAATGGTATCCTATAGAAGAGTATTTGAGATGATGGAGGAAAAGAAAAAATTCAATACCCCATCCCTTAAAGAGGTACTGAGGGGGTTGGATTGTTTCACATACCTACTACTTAAAACCCCCTAGTAGCACCAACATCCCCAACCATAGGCTAGGATACCCGTAGGGGGGCATGTGTGGTTGTTTGAGGAATCCTTCTTGGCCATGGATGGCTAGAACCTTTCTTTATGACCCAACTTTTAATTTTGTTCCCTAACCATATCCAGGGTCTGAAGATTCATATTTAATGTTCAAAAACTCATAATGTTGACTATTACCATCCAGAGACCAAGGATACCATGGAAAGGTCCCTTATAGTGGTTCAATACTTCATTGTTAGCCCTAGATGCCTAGAAGTTTCCTTTAGGATCTAAGGCTTAGGTTTCATCTATTGATCATGTCCAAGTACCCATGACCCATACCCAGTGCCCAAAATCTCCTAATGATGCCCATATCACCATTTGAAGGTGAAACATCCCCTCAAGAGGTAATCTATGGTTTTTTGAGGTGTCATTCATGACCCTTGATCCATAGAAGCTACCTAAAACCTTGAGAGGTTGGGTGTGGTGGATTGAGATGTCATATTTTTCCTTGGATTCTAAGAATATTTGTACTTCTACTAAGTCTTGGGTTCGCCCCCTTAACCATTTCAAGGCCTTGAGATACATAACTAATTCTCAAAACCTTGTGAGGACACTGACATCATTTCTTACAATCCAAGGATACCCTCCATAGGTCATGTGCGTTGCTTCAAGACAATGATCATGGATTTGGATGTATCAAAGTTTTCTTTAGGACCTAAGGCATGTCCTTGTTCCCTAGATCATTTCTAGGGAAATGAGAAACACACATACTACTAAAAAACCACATAGTGGCACCAACATCCACAATCATAAGCCAAGGATACAGTCAAGAGGCCATGTGTGTTCAAGGAATCCATCTTGGACTTGGATGGCTAGAATATTTTGTTAGGGCCTAAGGTTCATGTTTCCTCCCCTAACCATGTTCAAGGCCTTGAGACCCATACTTAGAGCTAAAAACCACTAATGGTACCTATATACCTAGTTAGAGGCAAGGGATTCCCTTGAGAGGTCACTTGTGGTGGTTCAAGGAGTCATTTTTTACCCAAGAAGCCTATAATCTTTCTTTATGGCCTAACCATTGGGTTTTTTCCCTTAACCATATCTAGGGTCCATATTCTCATACTTAATGTTCGAAACCTCATAATGCTGACTATCCCCATCCATATACCAAGGATGCCTTGGAAAGGTCCTTTGTGGTGTTCAACATGTTGCTATTGGCCATGTCGTTGTTATTCCTAAATTTCTAGAAGCTTCTTGTAGGACCTAAGGCCTAATTTTCCTCTCTCGATCATGTCCAAGTACCCAAAACCCATACCCAGTGCTCAAAATCACCTAACAATGCCCATATCCCCACTTGAAGGCCAAATAACCCCTCAAGAGGTCATCTATGGTGGTTTAAGGTGTCATTTGTGACCCTTGAGCCCTATAATATGCCTAAAACATCAAGAAGTGGGATTTTATGGTTTGAGGTGTCGTGTTTGTCCCTAGATCCTAGTTTCCTCTCTCGATCATGTCCAAGTACCCAAGACCCATACCTAGTGCTCAAAATAACCTAATGATTCCCATATCCCCACTTGAAGTCCAAAGATTCCATTAAGATGGAATATATGGTGGTTTGAGGTGTCATTCATGACCCTTGAGCCCTAGAAGATGCATAAAACCTTGAGAGGTGGGGTTTGGTGGTTTAAGGCATCGTGTTTTCCCCTAGATATCTAAAATATTTATACTTCAACTAAGGCTCGAGTTTCTCCCCTTGACCATATCAAGGCTTTGAGACCCATACTTAATGCTCAAAATTTTTTGAGGGCACTAACATCCTTTCTTATAGGACGATGATACCCTCCATAGGTAATATGTGGTGCTTTGAGCCATTGGTCATGGCTCTGGATGCCTCAAATATTTATTTAAGACCTAAGGCATGAACTTCTTCCCTGGATCATTTATAGGGCCCTAGGAAAAATAATACTACTCAAAACCACCTAGTGGCACTAACATCCAAAATCATAGGCCAAGGATACCCTAAGGAGGACTTGTGTGGTTGTTCAAGGTGTTCTTCTTGGCCCTAGATGACCATAAGCTTCCTTTAGGGCCATGTTCATGTTTCCTCCCCTGACCAGGTCCATGACCATGAGACCCATGTTTTAAGTGACATTATTATCCCCAGATTCCTAAAAGATTCATTTAGGGCCTAAGGCTAGGTTTTCCTCCCCCGACCATGTCAAAGGAATTGTAACCCAAATCTAGTGCTAAAAACCTTCTAATAGAACAAATATTCCATTTGAAAGGATAAATATCCCACATAATGATCCTATGTGGTGGATCAAGTCCTCGTTCATGTCCCTTTATCCTTAGAAGCTTTCTTTACATCTTGAGGCCTAAGTTTTCTTCCTCGACCATGGTCTAGGCAATGAGACTCATACCTAGAGTTCAAAACCTTCTAATGGTGCACATATCCCATCTAGGAGGGAGATGATACTCCCAAAACATTACATGTGGTGGTCAAAGGAATTTTTCTTGGAGTTCGATGCCTAAAATATTACTTTAGGTCTTAAAGCTCAATTTTTCTCCCTTGACCATGTCTATTAACCCACGACCCATGCTTGGTTCGCAAAACCTTCTAATTGTGTCCTTATTGCAACTTGAAGGAAAATATCTCATCGAGAGATCATTTGTGGTCGTTTGAGGACTCACCGATGGATCTTGAGTCATGGAAGTTACTTTTTAGGACTAATTATCAAGTTTCATCCCTTGACCTTGGTCCAAGTCTTAATACCAATACCTACTTCTCCAAAACCCTAATGGTGCCAACGTGCCCACTAAGAGGTAAATAATACACTTGAGAGGTCATGTGTTTGGGTTCCAGGTGTTGTTCTTGGTTCAATATTTCATGTGGGTTCAAGGTGTTGTTCATGGCCTTAGATGCATGAGTCAATGTGTTGTTCATGGCCCTACCTATGGGCGACATTGTCAGTGCTACTAGGTGGTTTCGAGCAGTAGGTATGTGTCCCAAGGTCCACTCTTTGGGCACTTCAAAGGTTTAAAAATTACAAGGTTTTCGTGTTATTAGGAATGCATACACATTCCTAGTAATTCCCACACCTTATTAGTAATGTGCACACACTTTATAATGCATGTGTGTTCCTTTCACTCAAATACGTTTGGGTTGGATTAAGAAATTCAAAATACATGTTCCCTAACTTGGTTTCTTCAAATTTAGATTTGGAATGAAAAACCTAGTGGTTTGGGATACAAATACACCAAAGCCTCCATTTTTTTGAACACCTCTCAATATCTCTACTTTTCACGTTATTTTTGTGTACTCTACACAAATCTGTCATTGATGACACTACACACACAGATTTGACTATGCAGATTCCAAAGATATAATTTAAAAAAAATACATTGCTTATTATTTATAATATATTTTTGTCTTGACATATATCTAAATCTTAAAATACATACAACTCGTATTCCTTATATAACTTATTATCATCTTAATCATTTTTAAAATAATTTATACACTGTACTAATACATACCGAGATCTACAATCTAAAAATAAATAAAAAATTGTTTGATAATGATAAGACCTTCATACCTTGCACTAACACAAGGACTTGTAATTTCAAGGATATAATTACTTTCATAATATTTTTTTTTTTGTGAATAAAAAGTGGATCCTTATATTAATTCCAACTAAAAGCTTACAAAAAAGATCTGCAGCCTATCTTCTTACACCAAAATACAATCAGGGATTCCTTCAAGACTAGATTCATGGTCTAGATTTCCTCGGGATCAACGGTCCAGATATTCTCTCGCATTTCGTGATTTCGCGTTTTGAGACTTTGCAGCTTGGGAAAACAACTTCCACCATGATGCGGACTCTTGATATCCAAGTTCCCAAATTTTTCTCACATCAGTTCCATGGGAACAAATCGACGATCCAGATCTCTTCTAGTACCAACTCTCTTGATCTATTCTCGCTTTTCGCTATGTACGCTCCAGGTCTCTTCTAGTACCATGTTTCCTTCAAGCTTTGAACTCTCGATAGCCGAGATCCTGATATTTTCTTGTGTCAGATCCATGGGACCAGATCGACGGTCCAGATTATTTTAATACCAACGATCCTGATTTGTTCTTTCTTATCGTGATTTCTCATTTCGCGATTTCACGACTTTGGGAAATAGCTATTGTCATGCTTTGGACTCCTGATAGCCGAGATCCAAAAATTTCCTTGCATAGATCTATGCGACCATATCGACAATCCAGATCTCTTCTGGTACCAACGGTCCTGATCTGTTTTCTCTTATCGCAATTTTTCTTATCGCGATTTCGCATTTCGCGACTTTTGGAAATCGCTGCCTTCATGCTTTGGACTCCCGATAGCCGAGATCCCGAAATTTTGTTGCATTAGATCCATGGTACTGGATCGATGGTCCTGATCTCTTCTGGTACCAATGATCCTGATCTACTCTCTCTTACCATGATTTCGCATTTCGTGATTTCAAGACTTTGGGAAATAACTTCTTTCATGCGTCGGACTCCTGATAGCCGAGTTCACGAAATTTTCTCGCATCAGATCAATGGGGCCAGATCGAAGATTCAGAACTCCTTTAGCACCAATGGTCCAGATCCCCTCTCTCTTTTCGAAACTTCTCGACTTTGAGAAATAACATCCATCAACCTCGCGACTCCTGATTGTTGAGGTCCTGAAATCATGTGTCAACTGCTGATCATTTGTGCTAATGCTGACGGTTTCCATCTCACCCCAGATCATTTCTGACTTGGAAGGAATTTTAGGTAGACAAAGGTGGCACCCTGTCCAGATTAGAGCCATCTAGCTGGGAAATATCCTCGCATTGGAGCCAGAGGAGAGAGCTTTGGGACTGCCTAGGATCTTGGAGAATGATCTGTTGTAGCGAGTCAACCCCTGCATTGGCTAGTCTGTCTGCAGCTTTGTTTTCACTTCGCCTAATGTGTGAGGGAGTTAGAGTTAGAGAAGGTCTAAGAAGAGCCTGGAAGCTATGAAGAGGGCCAAGGAGGGGCCAGTTGGGAGTGATTTTCCCTGGATCTCTGCCATTCGAGATTTTTGTTGCCAAGTCTATTATGATTTTGGAGTCTCCTTCAATAATCAGACAGGTGAGGTTTTGATATAGATCCATTTGCACCCCTTTGATGAGACCCCAGATTTCTGCTGAATTGTTGGTGTCGCATATGAGATTTCCTGTAGTGAGACTTTGAATTTGGCCCAAGATGTTTCTTATGAGCTCTCCATATCCTGAGTGTCCTGGATTTCCTTTTGATGCGCCATCAAAATTGACCTTATGGAAGCCTAGCGGGGAGGGGAACCACTTAGAGGGATTGAGGGATTTTAGAATTAGAGGGGGCTACTGAGGAGGGGTGGAGTTTGAAAATGAGAAGCCCCAGGATTTGAGGATCGAGAGCTCACCTGGGTTAGTGGGGAAGTCTTCCTTGATCCATAAATGTAGCTGAAGAGTTTCCTGGAGATGCAGGAGGATTGTATTCCAGAGGAGGGTAGGAGGAGATGGCTGGGAATGAAATATTCTTCTGTTCCTCTCTTTCCATAGTTGCCACACTATGAATCATGGTAAGAGTTGCCAGGTTCTACTCAAGATAGGAATTTTGAAGGGATTGGATCCCCAATCCTTGATGGTGCTTATGATGTTATTTTTAACTCATTTGGTTCTTCTCATGAGCTAAGTGGCATGGTTCCAGATGTTCTCACTGAGTAGACAGTTATTTAGGAGGTGCTCCATGGTTTTAGCCTAGATATGACAGAGATGGCAGATCGAGGGGCCAATGAAACCTCATCTTTGGAGGTTGTCCCAGGTTAAGATCTTATTCTGTAGTAGAATCTAGAGGAAAGTAGATATTTTGGGCCATATTTTTTATTTCCATATTGTTGTCTAGATGTTTGTCTTTCTAAAGGTTATGAAAATTCTCCTGAAGAGTGTATCCCTCCTTGAGTGTGAAGCTTCCATGAGGTGTGTATCCCCATATGAGAATGTCTAGGTTTGTGCTTTTCCTGATTCGCCTTTGGGTTGTAGCTTGTTTCCAGTGTTGCAGGTCACAGTTCATTGCCAATTGGCATTCCTGATGAATTGATTTCCATCTTCACCAGGGAGAGCCATTGTGGGTTTCTATCCATAGATATGCCACTTTGAGAGTGACAAGATCTTGAATGTGATTTTCGTAGGGTTGTAAATTTTCTTCCAGTCATAGGGGTGGCATTTGCTTCCAGGAATCCGTCCAAAATAGGGCAATATGACCATTGCGAACTTCCCATAAAGCATGTTCCTGTATGAGTGGTCGATTTTTCCAGGCCGCATTCCATATGTTGGAGCCCTAAATTTTCCCCTACATTCTTATAAGTTGAATTTGTTGGATATTTGGGGCATATTTGAATTTCCAGAGTCTTTCTCAGAGCTCTGTTGGATTTTTGATCCATCTCCACCAAATTCTTTCTCCCATGGTGCTATTTAATTTACCAGGGTCTCGGAGGCGCAGACCACTTGAAGATTTAGGCTTGCAGACTTTGTCCCAGCTAACTAAGGCCCATTTTTTGTTCGGGTTGTGTCCATGCCATAGAAATTTTCTTTGCATATTCTGTATTTTCTTTATGACTGATTGGGGGGAAGCTAGGGCTGAGAAGATGTAAGATGGGATGGCTTGGAGGACTGACTTTAAGAGAATGATTATGGCTGTAAGGTTGAGGGAGTGAAAGGTCCAATTGTTGAGATGGTTGGTGATGGAGAGTAGGAAAGAGTCCCAGGAGATGTTTCTGGCTGCTACGTCAGAAAGAGGGAGTCCCAGGTAGTGAGAGGGTAGAGTGCAGACAGGGGTTTTTTGAATTTGAGAAAGGTGATATTGGATTGCCACGTGAGTATTGAAAAAGAAGAGTTGTGATATTAAAGTTGGTGTCAGAGGCTTCACTGAAATCAAAGAGGATGGAGCTTTGTTTGATTACTTATTGCGTGGTGGGGATATTCATTAGTAGCGTGTCATTGAAAAATTGGCTATGGGAGGATGTCAGTTGTAATCCGTGAAGAGGGATGCCTTGGAGGGATCCATTTTGAATTGAGGCCTTAATATAGCATCCTAGTCCTTCAACCATTATGACAAAAAGAAAAGGGGAGAGAGGGTCACCTTGCCTTATCCCTCTTGAGGGGGAGAAGGGTTGAGAGGGGACACCATTGACGAGGATTGAGAAGAAGGTTGAGGAAATGAGGTTCATTACCCAGTAGACCCAATCCTTGTTGAAACTAAAAGACGATAAGAGCGCTTTCATATAATGCCAACTTAATTTTTCAAAAGATTTTGAAAGGTCAAGTTTTAGAAGCATACCTAGAGTGCGAGTGATTTTGAGCGAGTGAATGATTTCATGGACAAGAATGACACTATCCATGATTTTCCTTCTTTTGACATATCTTGATTTCTCCTTGGAGATGATGAAGGGTAGAATTGGCTTGAGTCTTAGAGCTATGACCTTGGAGATGATTTTGTAGATCAAGTTGCAAAGAGATATGGGTTTGAAGTTCCTCGGGTTTTTGACTCTTTCTTCTTTGGGTACTAGGGTGAGGAAAGTGGAATTTAGTGCTGGAAGAAATTTGCATGAGCTGCGTGATTCCTCCACCAGCTGCCACACTTCCTCCCTTAACATTGGCCAAGAGGAGTGGAAGAAGTCTGTTGTGAAACCATTTGGACCTGGAGCCTTGCCTGTGGGTAACTCCTGAATAGACTAATCCACTTATGCTTGCATTATTCATGTCATGAGAGTCTCATTCTTTTCTTGGGTGATTATAGTTGGATGTTTTGGATGATCCTCTTTATTGCTGAGGTGCGATATACCTGGGGTTCTGAGAGGAGATCCTTGTAGATGTCTGTCATCTCATGCATTATTTACTGATGATTTAACAAGGTGTTTCCTTGCAAGTCATCCAACTTCGTGATGCAATTGATAAGGCATCTGTGGATCATACAATGATGGAATGATTTGGTGTTCTTCTCTCCTTTGTTGAGCCATTGAACCTGGGATTTCTTTCTCCACAGGATCTCTTCTTTCTTGTGTCTTTCTTATAGTTTCCTTTTGATTTCACTTTCCTCCTGTTGTTGGGTGATTGTGTATCTTGCTTGAATGAATTGTTCCTGGAGGTTCTCTAGTTTTTGTTCCAGTAATTTCCTCTCCTGAAAAATATTCCCAAAGACCTCTTTGTTCCATTTGTGCACCTTTTGTTTAAAATGTTTGATTTTTTGCTGGAAGCAATACATTTTTGTACCCATCTGTGTTTCCATAGTGCTCCACCAATGACGGGCTAACTCCTGGAAGTTTGGATGGGAGAGCCAAAATTTTTCAAATCTAAAGGGTTTAAGATTGGGGGTGGCAATAGTGTCAACCCAGAGCTGAATCGACCAATGGTCTAAACCTGCCTTCAGGAGGATGTTGGATTCTACTAGGGGGCCTTCCAAGAGGAGAGTTTCTTAGACGAGGAAGTGATCAATCCTGCATGCTATTTGGTGGTGTCCTGATCTTTTGTTGGTCTAGGTGTAGGTGCCATTGTTGTTCTCGATGTCTACTAGTTTGAGGTTCTCTATGAGTTCCTAGAATTTTGCGCTATCCTACTCCAGGCGCTTCTTGCCCCCTCACTTTTCCTCCAACTTGAGAATCATATTGAAGTCACCCCCTATTATCCATCGCTTTCCCTCTACTAAGGAACCTATGTAAGCCAGGTTTTGAAGAAAGAGGTCTTTGTCTTGGTTGTTCTATGGTCCATAGGCATTTGTGATCATTCCTCCCTTGTTAGAGCGGATGGTTTTGTAGGGCATTGTGATGGTGCACTAAGTGGAGAATCCTTGATCAAGGATGACTGTTGCAGGATTCCATAGGATGGACAAGCCTCCTGAAGCCCCTTTTGAGTCCGTTTGATAGGATTCACAATTATGCCGACATATTTTGATGATATCTTCTGCAGTTTGCACTGCACATTTTGTCTCTTGTATCAAGAATATATCAGGGTCTTTTGATACAGTTTCAGAGAGTCCTTTGTTTGGATCTTCCATTTAGGCCTTTGATATTCCAGGTGAGGATCTTCATTGTTAAAATCAGGTGGGTGGGAAAAGGAGCTCTCTGAGAGCTTGTGAATCTGTCCCGAGTTGATCATATAGTTTCCCGCTTCCTTTATTAGCTGATGAGCCGATTTTCTGCCTCGTCACTTGTTTTCTTTTGGGTTTTTTATTGGATCTTGGTTTGGGTCTGTGATGATCCATAAAGTTGATGTAGCCCCTGCTGATGAGTCCAAAAATACTTTGTGAACTTTCCTGAGTTGGTCCTTTGGTAAGGTTTGAAGATCCTTCTTGTTGAGTGCTTCTTCTAACCTGTCTAGGTCGATTTTTGCTAGGTCCTACAAATCCATTTCCATGACTGTGTCTTCCTCTCTTTCTGGTTCCTTCCCTGAGATTGGGTGAGCATGTGGTTCTTCTTGGTTTGTTGGGGTTTGATACTCTTGTGACAATTGGTCTTCCTTGTGCTTTCTCGGATCTGTTTCTATGACCTTCTAGGGGTTTTTTAGTTCTTCTGCCTCTGGGAGGCGGTTGAGGGCTTCAAAAGAATTATTATTTGGGTTCTTTTTTTCGTTGTTGGTAGTGGTCTTTTTCTGCGCTTGTCTCCTTC